>JBBJLS010076184.1:0-27382 GCA_037577275.1 Bryconaethiops microstoma
GTGGGCGTAGGCGCCGTCCTCTCGCAACGGGGTCCAGACCAGAAGCTGCACCCGTGCGGCTTCTTCTCCAGGAAATTCAATCCCACCCAGCGGCGCTACGGGGTAGGGGACTGCGAGCTGCTGGCCATCAAGTGGGCCCTGGAGGAATGGCGTCACTGGCTCCAGGGTAGCAGTGACCCATTCACCGTCTGGACCGACCACCAGAACCTGGCCACGATCCAGCAAACTAAACAGCTCAACCCCTGGCAGGCGCGGTGGGTGCTGTTCTTTGAACAGTTCGCATTCCAGCTGTCTTAACGTCCGGGGTCCAAAAACATGAAGGCGTAATAACACTAAATGTAATAGTAGTGTTTCTGGCTGTTTTAGTGGTAGTCAGTAGGGTGTGTGCGGTTCTGGTCCGTTATTGCCATTACAGTTGAAACTTGTCTGGTAGAGTTGACAATGGCATCATATTTAGTTATGTGGATATATTTATGTTCCTCTCTTTATATTATCAAGGCCACATCATAAAGGTACAAGTCAACCTTCAGACAATTTTCTTCAGCAGTTCGGGGGTTTGTCCAAATTCTTCTAATAACCTTTACATTGTTTTGTTTTTTTTACTTTTAAAAACGTTCTTCAAACTTCACAGCATTTTCTAAAGTTTTTATTTTTCAAGGCTCATGAGGCAGCCAAAATGTTTCCATGAGATCAGGGTACCATGGGTACTTTCATTTTTAAGATTAGCTGTTCATTATGAGTTTCATGGATTGGGTTTCCATGGTGAAGATGCAATACACAAGACTAAGCCATGCACAAGACTACATGCAATACACAAGATGAAGCCATACACAAGACTAGATGCAATACACAAGATTAAGCCATACACAAGACTAGATGCAATACACAAGACTAAGCCATACACAAGACTAGATGCAATACACAAGACTAAGCAAAAGGCCAAGCGTGTGCTGGAGTTCTAGCAACAAATTGGAGAAAGCCTATTCCTGTTTCAGCATGAGAGTACTCCATTGCAAAGCCAAAAAAATGTTTGCTGAGTTTGTTGTGGGAAAAAATTACCTGGCCTGAACAACCTAATCAAACACCTTTGGAATGAATTGTAACATTGACTGCAAGCTAGGGTACTTCAGTGCCCAATTATGCCACTGTTGCTGGCAGAAATACCCATAGCCATGCTTCAAAATCTAGTCTTCCCAGCAGAGTGGAGGCTGTTATTGCACTGAAGGTATAATGTATAATGTCCATGGTTTTGAAATGAGATATAAAAAAGTCCTTATAGGTGTGATGTTCAGGAGTTTACATATTTCCGTCTATGTACTGTAGTTTATGTCACGCAATGATGCAATGACTCACCATTCCCCAGGCTCCATTGACAATCTTTGTGTTTTCAGTGAAGCGTTGAACATATACTTTAAGGGTGTTGTCTTCATAGTCATAACGAATACCAAATAAAACCAGGTAGATGATATTTGATGCAGCGTCATGGAATAAAGTCTGAGGATTCATGGAGCCTCCTGCAATATGTTCATACTCATGACAACTGTTCACTGTAAATGTATGACTTTAGATTTGCTTTGAGATGTAAGGGGTGACAAAAAAATTGCATACCAACACTTTTCTCCAACCGTGCAACAAGATGCTCTAGTTCTCCCAGAATCCTGTCCTCCATAGACCGCTTCCCCATGCCGAAGTTCCTCAGGGTCATGAGGGCAAAACGCCGATGCTCCTTCCACTGAAGCCCATAGTCAGCAAATATGACTCCTGTCACATTTAAACTGTATCAGTAAGTTATTTAAATGTTTCAGCTAGTATGTGAAAACAATCCTAATCAAATCAACAAAAGAACACTGATTAACCAGAGTCAGAGCTCAGATTTATGACAGACCTTTTCCTTCTGATAGATGGCTGACCAGGAGGTTTTGCGGTCGTCCTGAAAAGTCTGCAGCTTTGGTCACCAGAGCTTCTTTTATAACCTTGAAACCATTAAGAACCACAGCTGGTCTTCCTCCAATGTACACGCTGTAAACGTTCCCATAGTCCTTGGCCAACTAAAGCACATCAAGAAGAAAAATGGGCAGTTATTTAAAATATAAAACCAATTGCAAATGAGACCGGTTTCCCTATCCCACCGTCTTTTAAATTCCCAATATAATATTGTCTACCATTATTGTGGATATCGTCAATACTTGGACATGGACTATGCACATTTAAAGTGGTTTAGATTGGACTCTCAAGCGATGTGACCGTCCTATTGTTGATAGATATCATGATGATAAACGGGTGTATATGAAACCCTAAATTAAAATGAATATAATCAGTTTCTAAAAGGGTCTTTTTCTGTTGAAACTCAGGAAAAAAATGTAATTATATATTATTCATTGTGGGAATCATTTTGATATTTGAAGTTGAAGTTGAGGTTTATTATCATATGTACAAAGTACAATGTACAGAGAACAATGAAATGCTTACTTGAATACCCTCTTCGCAGACAGAACATAGGACATAAGAGACATAAAGACATAAAAGACAGAGCAGTGCAGTAACAATAACTAATTACAAGTGTAAAGTGTCAGTGCAGTGTAAAGTGTAAAGTCTTGTGTGCTACATTATTTCACATAGAATGAAGAACAGATTTATTGCACAAAGAGAGACCCACAGTACTGTGTATTGAATCGTCTGATGGCACTGGAATAAAAGCTGTTTCTGAATCGTGCTGTGCGTGTGTGAACTGTCCTGAGTCTCCTGCTCCTGGTGTTAGTATATGGACATGAGTCTGATGGGTAATGAGGCCGGAACTGAGAGGCTTCCCATTGACGTAAGTGATGTTAATGGGTTGGTGTAGACACTCCAGGTCCACCCCCAATTGCTTAATAAATGAATGATCAACGAAATTCCCAGCTGTCCTGGGTCAACAAAACTATGTTGGTGACCCCACTGTAGAATGACCTGGATCACAAAGTGGGAAGCATCTAGGGTGATGGTGGCAGAAATGGAGCCAGGTAAGCTTACCCCGCAACAAACCTGGTTCCAGCGTTTCCCGAATGAGGGTGATGGTTAGGGGATGCGCAATAAGTGCATAAGCTCTCCTTATATCGCTGCTCTCATTCGTTGGGGGTTAGCAATGTCTGGCCAAGTTGCATGAATTCACCCTTTACCTCATCTTTAGGTGAGGATGGTGGTACAGCTGACATCCTGGGAGGTGAAGAAAGAGAAGGAGGAGGTGGTTGAGTTTGTGGGGTTGGTTTGGCCCAAATTGCAATTCAAAGGGCGATCTTCATTGCCAGCCAGATCATTCCTTCCAAGGAAACTCCCGACCCAAGAAATTCATCCCAAATGCGCGATGCTAAGCCCTTGTAGTTATGTGTCCGTAGGTTGGCTTCACCTAGGACAGTTTAGGTGGCCAAAATTCTAAATTCCACTGTATATCATCTCACCAACAAGCTACCCTGGGGTAGGTGGTATAGTTGGGATGCAAGCTTGACCTCGCTGTCTGGATGGCGTACGGTGGAATGTAGATCATTGACAAAAGTGGTGTAGGAGTGAGTAGCGATTGAGCCGGAGCATAGCGGAGATCAGCAGCCCAATAAGCAGCTCATCTAGAAGGGCAAGAGGTAAGGAAAATGATCCATGAAAACTCCATGGGGTAGCATGTGGCTTGACAAGGCCAATTTGGGTGAGGACAATGTCACTCTTATGCTCTTTTCCTTTCCATTTGTCGGGAAACGACATTGAAGTTTCTGGTAGCACTGGAATGGATGAGGGAGAAGGAGAAATGGACCGAGGTGGTACAGTCAGGGTATAGTGTGCTGTGCAGCCCATTCCTGCAGGGCCTGACGGAGGGAGTTAACCTGAACTGTGTCCACCAGTGCCCCAAACTCTGCTGGGTCTATAGGTTGAGGCTCAGTCCTACTGCTATGGTGTCCTAAAGGAATCGACATGGCAAGCGATGTGAATGGACTAAGTGTGTCGCGAGAAGTGTAAACCCAAACACAAGCCTGACAAGTGGGTAGGTGATTCTCACTAGTTGTTCAAAGAACACTACTGTACTAGTAACAAGAAAATCCACTGGTTTCTTACGTTCTAAAATGCACACAGATCAGAGTGTAAGCACACGATAACAACCAGAGTACCTACGGTACCGGAGAAGAAGGTCGAGGGAAAGTGATACTTGGGAACTCAATGACTAAGCACAGACCAAGTGTCTAACTACACCTTAAATACTTTCTAAAGATGACCTCCTGCACCTAGTTTGGGTCTCCTGACCCATGTGCAGGACGTAGTTCAGGTCACCTGACCCATGCACATGACACAGTCCTGGGATTCAAACCCACAACCTTCTGATTACAGGGACAACTCTCTAACCACCAGGTCACCACCTGCCCTAAAAAACAAAGAATGCTTCACGATTTTGTCACTGGTAATTGAAGCATGTAAAATATTTGCCATAATGATTTATTTCAAAGAGTTAATTACAAATCTGACTCTCTGTTTGTATTGCTTGTTAGGATAGACAGCACTAGTTAACCTGATGTACTGCTATGTTTATTGAATTTTGGGACATTTATTTTAATTCTCCTGGGGGAGCATACTGCCAGAGAACCTAAAAAAGGCATTTAACATGCCTCAGAATCATTACCCTTTAGAATCGTTTGCTAATTTTGTGGCTTGAAAATGAGGAAGTATTTCAGGGCAGTTCCTTCCAATAGACCCCAGGCTATGTGTGTTATCATTAGACAGGGAGAGTACGAGATTTTTAGATAGGGGGAATCTCGAACTCTCCCTGTCTAATGATAACACACATAGCCTGAGGCCTATTGGAAGGAACTGCCCTGAAATACTTCCTAATTTTCAAGCTACAAAATTAGCAATGAGCATGAGGCATGTTAAAAATACGATACCTGGAAAATTCATCTCCATGCAGTGCTCTGAACTCAAATAATTAGAAGGCTCCCTGTCATCCCAGTTAGTGTAATTGAATGCTGACCAATCTGTCCACACCCATACTCCTTCCTGAAAACAAGTGGTAAAAAATTAACATTGCACAGTAAATATTAACATTGAAGATTAATGCACATCCCTCTTCAGCTCAAATACAAGATGCAGTAGATTCATGAAGAGCAACTGAGGCATGTCTGGATAACCTGTACAGCATCAGTGCCACCTAACCATGCTTGTGACTTCACTTTGGTTGCATTCTGCACTAAAGTCTGAATGAAAATGTACTCTTCACTTCTGTGAACGGATGCAAGATGCCCTCCCATGGCCACACAGTTTTTCTGAAAGGAATCACAAAAATGAAATAATGTGCTGTGTAATTTTTATTAGAAATAATGGAGGTTAACCATCAACAGAGAATTTAATGTATTAGAGCACTTTTAATACTGCACCTCAGAGTTGTTCCAAGTGTCTGGCTTTGAGAAGACACTGAAGCAGTGAAATCCAAACTGGAACCGTGGTATTCTGCGTTTTTAGGTGAAATTGCACATTTTAGAATGATTCTGTGAATTATTAAGTGTAACGGTAGTGTCATACATGAACATACCACAGCACAGCACACATTGTGAACAGCATTTAACCAAGTGACTCAGCAGGCAACTAGTAATGCAGGACCCAAGGAGCAGTGTGTGGGGACAGTACATTGCTCAAGGGTACCTCAGTGGTGCCATTAGCAGTCCTGGGATTCCAACCAATGACTACTGATCACGGGGTACCTCCCTAACCACCAGGACACCAGCTGCCCCATTCAGACTTCACTTTATAATTTACAGTTACAGAATGTGGTTCATCTGTTCCTCTGCATCATTTGCTAGCCCCCTATACCCCATCCCTTTATGGTTAGAACCTCCACAGGACTGCCAATGGGTAGGTGTTATATGGCTTGTGGATCAGTCTCAGCACAGCAGTGACTCGAGTGAGGCTTCTAAAACAGACAGTGATTGTAAATACAAGGTTGCTGTATTTGTTTTGGTTCCATAAACATATTTCATATTTTTTTATGTCAACTGTCGGGTCCTAATTCTAAGGCCATTATTAGTGGCATCAATACAGAGATATTACATAAGTTAAAATTAGAAACAAAACATTAAACTGACTCATTGCTTGTAAATGTGCTTCTTTGTTCTTTCATTCCAGCATTTGTTCTTGTAATGTCATCTGCTGTATTTAATAATCTAAAGCATTCCTCTCACTTAGTAATTATAATTGTGGGTAACATGCACTTCTGACTAAAACTGGCTTATGCAGCTAGGTTGCGCTCTATATATATATATATATATATATATATATATATATATATACAGCAATCCCTGTTTAATCGTGGTTCAGCCGTCGCAGCTTCAGTCTGTCGCAGATTTTTTCAGAGAACTGAACTAATAATTGTTCGCAGAAACCCCCCGCACATTCGCAGAAACTGCAGATATCCTCCGCATCCGACACGCTCCCTCGTCCTCGTTTATGTTTATGTTTGGGTGCGGCGCGTAGCAAGGCAATCAATTCGCACCTGAACGAAATGAGCCTCTGCTGCTCAGCGCTGCCAAACAAACAAACAAACAACCAGCACGAGGGCGGGGGGGGAGGGGTTGACAAGGCCCGGACATCACAGTCGCCTGTACTCAGAGGTGGGAGGTTTGAAAGTACCCAATTCGAGAACATTATTTATTTCTACTTGCTGCTGATTGGCCGCTGCCCTTTTACTCATCTCTGGCAGACACAGTCCAGAATTTCCCCTGTGGAGCGTCTCAAGTGCTCGTGTTTTTCGTTTTGTTCTTCTTAAAATCCTGTATTTTCATTACTGTAAATTAAATTATTGTTTTACTGTATTTACACTGCTTATACCAAAGAAAACAACAGCGCATACCAAAGAAAATGCGCGTGCATAAATTACAGTACAGTCTATACAGGGGTAACCTCTGTATTTTACATTCTAGCACTGTGGGAGACAGCGGTTTTCTTTAAGGGTAAAGTTTAAAATGAAAAAGTGTTTTTCGGGAGCATATTTGGGGGCATGTTTAGGGTTCACACTATAAAAATAGGCATTTTTAGGCATTTTCTTACCACATCACATATTTGCGGCTAACACACGTGCATGACATAGTTCGGGTCATCTGACCCACGCATGCGACAGAGTTCAGGTCACCTGACCGAGCAAGAGGTCGCAAAAGTTCAACCGCCTTCCCCTTATTGAACAATTACACCAGATCATGGTAGCATTCCTGAACGTAATGCTGCGAAAGGGGGGGGGGGGTTACTGTATAAATATACATTTGAATAATTGTCTTTATATATTTGTATTATGCCAGCTTGTTAGCTGACTTCACAGCTTTTCTAACCTCAGGTAATATTCAGTGTAGACACAGGTTAGTTAGTGTTTTACATTATGTTGCCATAAACAACTATATTATCAGTAGATGACAGCTATAAATTTGAATGTACTACCATGGTGAAACAGTAGCTAGGTGTTCTGTTATGATGAGGGTACAGTTTGTTTTTCTAATTTCAGTGGTGCATGAGCTACTGCAGCTGCAAGCTGTAAGGTGACAGTTGGAAACATATGCAGAAATGGAAAACAAAAATTGTTTAAATTATGCACAGGATCAACCAGTAACAATACAGATTTTATGGGGGGGTTTTGTTATGGCTAGCCACATCATAAATTTGTCATATCTATTGTAATACTGTTTAATGGCTATCATGAAAACAAACTTACGACTGAAGGTAAGAGGAAGGGTGCTGAGTCCTGTAAGAAAAATTAAGAATACACACTAGATATCATGAAATATTTATACAGTTTGCAGACAATTCGATGAATACTGTGTTGACTATCTGACCTAATGTACAAGTGGTTGTGATATGAGGGAAGACGTGTGTGTGACTATAGAACGGGAGGGATGACTGAGAACTTGTACTGGAGTTGTGGAAGTTTGAAGAGTTCGAAGATGAACAGAGATAGGACAAAGGAAACAGGAGGTGGTGAGGTAGGAAAACATCCCAGGGAATGGAAAGCAGCGATAGATATTTAAGGACGCTTCAGACGTGGACCTGTTCCTAAACTTTAGTTTATTTTCAACATTTATAGATAGCTGAGCTCATTAGCAGTGGTCTAAATGTATATGTCAAAGAATAGATTAAAATTAATATTTTACTGACCTGAAAACAGCATGAAGAGCAGCATGTTTGAAACCTGATGAGTTAATTCAGGAGAGGAGTACGTTCTGAAAAACATAGTTTGATCCTTCTCAGCATTGGTTAACTATAATGAGTCACACAGTGATGAAGAGTAAGCAATGATGATGAGTAAGCAACAGACAGTTTCTCACAAGAAACTGACACAAACGTCAAAGACAGTTATGTAATGTTGCAAAAAACTGAATTGCTTTCTATTTAAACAAAAATATTTCTGGAAGGAGAGTTTGTTTACCTCTGATTAGTTTTATCAAGCTATCTATGTTACCCAGCCATCACAAGTCTTATTTCAAAATCATAGAACTTAATATGTACCTTGCACATTGTTCTCTTCCCAGATTGCTAAGCATGTGAATCAATTCAGTGAAAAACTTTCCACTAACCTTCAAGTTGAAACAACTATGTTTTCACCACCAATCCCTTGTTTGTCTCCCTCTGTTTGGCTTTTGCTCGGATCATTCTGCAGGAGGAAAAACAAACAAATGATGAGACACCATTTAAATACTGTATCCCACAGATCATGTCACAGAAGCTGTATTTGAATAATTCTGTTCAGTGTAACCTGGCCAGGTCAACCCTTCTGTGGAAATGATCTTCTCAGCCATTATTCCAGTAAATGTACTGTAAGCTTTACTTACTTTTGGGTTTTATATTGATTGTTTAAAATTCATCTGTTGTCTTTGCATTTAATTTGCAGATTCTCTAGAAGCTCATTTGGTTATGGAGTTTTACAATAAAAATATTTTTTGTTTTCTTTTCTTTCTGTGTTTTTTTGTTTGTTTTGTTCAGCTATTTAAACAGTTGGGAAGTATGTAGCCATAGTTCATATATAGTGAGAACAGAAAAAGTAAAAATCAAGTGTCACGTCCCGGCCATGCCCACTTAGGAAAGAGGGCAGATGCAGACTTCCATACTTCTTTTATTTTATTTGAATGCAAAACAAAGAAGGACTCTTTATAAACAAAGTGCAAGAACTAAAACCCGATCACCATACCGACATAATTATTCCTTAATCCCTGGCCGGCTGAGGAACCTTATTCCTTAAAGCCGACTAGGGGAACCACACCCTTTGTCAAAATCAGAGTCCCCTAAGTCCTGTCTAACAGCGGCCTCTAGCAGCCGCTGACTGGGGACATTACATCAAGAGAACCAGCTCTCTGTTGCATCAACATTTTTCCAGTTAAATCCAGTGCCATCTTCCTTGTTTATAACACTGTTTGGGATTATTTAGAACACATCAAAAGGCTGGAATTAAAACAAAGAGATTTGGTTGTGGAGATAAGAAGCATGTGTTTTCATGCACTCACGCCATAAAATCCATAAAAGTTTTCAAAATTATGTTACCAAACAAACTGAACACAGCAATAAAATATCTGCAATGCACCTCCAATGAGTTACCTTTCCTGATTATAAATAATTCAGACCAGTTAGCTGGAAGAAAGGCAGGCAAATACAAGCAAATTACCACATTTACTTTCAGCTTGCATGTTAGTCTATATCTTTTTAGTATACAGTTTTTGGTGAAAATTTCTTAATTAACAAACAACGTGTCTCTCAGTGATTTTAATGTAATGTGTTCAAGTATTTTTGAAAACTACGGCCTTTAGGATTTCTACAATATACGGAGGATTCTTGGTAGTCTGCGGCTTTCTTAGGACATCCTGAAAACCTCAAATGCAAAATTTCTTAAAATCTCAAACTTTAAGAACATGTCATACCAATCTATTGTCCAGTAGAAAGACACTCAAATACAAATTCAGCAAAATGGCATTGTCAACATGGGGTATTTCGCATAGATATAATCATTAGAATACATTTGTGAATGTACAATTAATGATAAGTAAGCCATGGTTCTGTGATTACTTTTTTAATTTGATGGTTAGATGTACAGATGACAGTTATTTTGTCATGATTACTATTATATTTTAAATTCAAGGAATCCAATGAAGGTACCTGGGTTGAATCTCAGTGATCAGGTTATTCAGTGCATATATATTAAAGTGATTTATTTTGTTTTTCTAAATCTCTTGCACCTTGGGTGCCCAATGTTCGGTTAAATAGTTCAAACATTTATGAAAAGAAGGCATACTATAATAGTTGAGTGTTGGGTGGAGGGACACATTTGCCTTTTGTTTTTAAATATCCAGACAGAAGACAAACAAATCATTAAAGATATGCCAAGAAACCAAAGAAAATATTACACATGGCCTACAGACTTGATGGCAAGCATCTCCACAAGGTCACAGTAGCTACATCACAACCAAATGAGCAAAGAACAGCTCAGTTAATTCACTCATGGATTTGTTTTCATTCTGTGAAGTATGCTAAAATGTTCTGTACATTCTGTACTGTACATTTCTGAACAGAATACAAGCTGTAACAGGGAAAGAGACCTAACAATATGTGGATGCAAGGTGTCAAAAATGTGCATAGTAGATACACGCATAAGCCAATCAGAATTAAGTTTATCAACACGCAACCTTTTCAATATGCAACTTTAAGTTTATTTGGATTTTATTAGTCTTTACAAAATATTGCCATTGAATTGTAGTCCCTATTGCACAAAGCCACAATGATTTGACCATTCCTGCAGTAGTCAAGTGGTCTGTGTTATCAATTGACCAGTTTCTACGCTTTAGAGATTCTTATATTTTGGCAAATTGTGTCATTACCACAGCACTATAGCAACATGCATTCAGTTTGTAACACTGTGACTTACTTAAGCAGTTGGAAAACTCCAGCAGCACATTACATAACATAGCATAACCATGGATCGTGGATCATCACACCATGACATTTTAGTAGAAATCACAGCAGCCTCTTGAAGCTCTTAATAGTGATAAGCAGTAGGAGTAAGTCCAGCAGTCATGCTCTCTCTACTGTGGAAAAACAAACTATAGTGGAAAAATAAAAATATGTACTTTCATACATGTACTTTTCCTTTTGTTTTCAATATAAAATGTTTGACATTTAAGTACATTTACGTAAGTTTTCATTTGGGAACCCTAACCTGGACTCCAATAAATCCCTTTTTTTTCCACTGGGGGTGTCAAGGCACCAACTTCAATCTCTGATGCTTTAAATATGAGGCAATATTTGAGATCTCTCTCCACATCAATCATCAACCCTTTTTCAGCCTGTGCAACAGTCTTCCAAATAAAAATGACACAGCATAATATTATAGGCTATTTCTTTATTGTGTGTGTTCTCTTTCAGCAAATGCGGTCAAGGTAGGGCATCTTACATCCGTGTCCACAGTGAAGAGTACACTTTTATCTGAGCTTTAGTGCCGAATGCAACTAATTTAAACTCAAACATGTGGCTAGGTGCCACCTGATGATGCATGTTATGCATTCTTCAGTATTTCTTCATTAATCCATTGAAACTTAGTTTTATAGAAACAGAGTTAACAAAGGACGAGGTGCATTTGTTTTTAACAGCAAATTTACATTACATTCATACTTTTCTTTCATAGGATGGGCTGTGGGTGTGGAACAGATGGGTCAGGATTCGATTACAGTAACTGGGCTCCTGAACAGGCTGATAAATTCACACCTTCTGAAATCTGCATTAAAATGAATTATAGAGGTCTTATAATCCAATACTAACCTTGCTGGATAATCGTGAACCACAGGTTTTCACTACCACATATTTTCAAAGTACTGGCCAACTCTTTGATCGTCTTCCTCCTATCATCAGAGTGCATTTTGTCACTCACTGTGGCAATGAATCACTAGAACAGGAAATGGCTGTCTGACTGACTTGCATGCAAATAACATATTGTGTGACACGTAGGTGCATGTCAAAAAAGCTACCACAACTGTTGTGGGAAACAAAGTGGTATGCGCTGGCAAACAGTGTTTAATACTGTTAAAATGCTTCAAGGTAACCAGAAAATACCTTTTAAAGATGTGCTGCTGTGAATTTCATACTTATGTTCCTAATGGGACAGATTAAAACCAGTTCATAGAAATACATGAATATGGCAACTTTTTTTTTTTTTTGGAATTGTTCATACTCCTCAAGTATTTTTTGAACTGTCTAGATGTCAAGTTTATTTTGGGGAGCAGCGGCAAATGAATTTGATTTTCAGGACAACACTCTAACCCAGTGATCGCCAACTGGCGGGGCACATCCGGCCCACCAGAGCTTTCCATCTGGTCCCCCAGTGAAAAATGAATGAACGTCTATGGAGCTAGATGGCTGAATTCTGCACTCACCTGCGGAAGTGTTCTGAGAGTGGGAGTTCTCCTTATATTAAAATCTCTCTGATATTACTGAATCACGAATAGCCTAGTGAGGAGAGAAAAGTATGTTCCTACATTAATTTTTTTCTAAATCAAATGATACAAGCCTTCAATCTGTCAGTAATCTGCCGGTCACAGCGCGCGCACTTCCGGGTTCACTAAGTGCAGCGCGCGCATGCAAATGACTTTCGGTTGTACCGAGTTAAGACTGATATGTGTGTGTATATAAGGAAGCTGAGGACAGTGGACTAACCTGCCTTATTTTGAGTTTTTGATTATCCATGTGAACTATCTGAGTTTTTACCGTGAAATAGCCGAGTTTGTTTCGACCAATTTCTAAGTTTCATGTTTTGCACTGTGTGGCTGCCAGTTTTGCTTTAATGGTGTTTTCAATAAAAGGAATATATTCTCAAAAAATATGTTATCTGCGCATGTCATCTGCCCATCACACCAACCCACATTACACAATCAAAAATGACAATAATCTCATTGCTCTCATTCAACATTTCGTTTATTATTTTTTATAATTATTATTATTTTTATTGCGGTGTCTCAATAACAACCATCAACATAACAGAGACAAGCATGGTAAGTGCAAGCCTTGCACATCAGCAAATAGATACAAATGACAAAAATGACAGGCCTCAGTTATTAGAAATGTTACTCTTCATATATTGCCCCCTAGTGGCTTGCTGCAGTACAGGTAATATGAGTCTGTTACTGTCGACAAAGGCTAAAAAATAACAGAAATTTGGAAGGAAAATAAATATATCAAATAATAATATATTACTTAAGATTATTTTACAATTAATATTGGACAAATGTAGTTGACGACCCCTGCTCTAGTCCTTCATTAGCCAATATCTTGTGACAGAAAGGTTCAAACTTCACATCATTTGTCAAACTGCATTTCTATTAAATTCTTTGGAAGCACACCGAAGTTTGTGAAATTTAATCTATAGGGGGTCTGCATCTAACTTAAGATCTTAAGAACTGCTTAGCCTAAAATTGTCACAAAACGGTCCCGTCTGGACAGAGAAAAGGAGGCACAGGCACAGACTTCCATGACAAAAGTCGATTTATTATGAACAGAACTAGAACGAGAACAGAAAAAGCTCAAGGGCCAGACATAAAATCACAAACCAGAATAATCGACAAGGCCACAGACCGAGGGTAAGGTGAGGGATGACAGATAACACAACTAAGGCATACTCAACTTAAATACAAGAGTGACAGAACTGAGGACCAAAAACAGACAGACAAACATTAACCCCTAATCTCTGTTCAACTGGGAATCCTTTACTCACAGCCAAACAGAGATTAGGTCGCACCCACTTAGGGAATTTAAACAGTCCAAGGACGGCACCTAGTGGCCGCAGCCTGGAGCTGTGACAAAAATTTCAAAATTGTATGCTTACACTTTTATGCTACATTTACTCAAAACTCATTCAGTTCCATTTGGTTCACTCAAAAAAACAGTCACCAATGGTTAATCAAAATGGATACATGTGTGAATGGCCAGTCTCAGTGAAATGTTGTTGGCTCATTCATAATGTCCTATAGATGCCCTTTTCCCATTTCAAACAAATCAGCCATAAGATGTCACATCAACAAGCTACAACATGTTTTCCTCTTGTCCTCAAATAAATTTGGTTGTTCGATCTTTGTGTAACATTTGTAAAATTCAAACTGTCCTGTTAAAGTGGTCAAATCAGTCAACCTCTTGCTGCTTGGGCCAATTCACATATTCTGCTTGGATCTTGTTTATGGATGTTTATTCTCTCAACAACTGTGTTGGTCCTTTTTACACACCACAGTGCGGTACATCTAGTTTGAAACATTTATTCTAGTGAAACACGATATGTGTAAAGTACATATCGTTATATAAAAAAAAAATAATAATAATAATAAAAAATATTTTAAAAAATATATATATATATATATATATATTACTAGTTATTTTTACACACTGAAGTAGAATGACAACTTATGGTTTACTGGAATGAGTAAAATAATTAATTTACTTCTGTAAAATCTATACTCATTACAAAGAAAGTGAAGTCAGTTTAAGATTTTATTTAAAAAAGGCAATGCAACGTTAGGAGAATAATGATGTTTTAATTTGAGGCGGTAGGAGCCTAGTGGGTTAAACACTTGTCTGTGAACCTGATGACCACAAAGTTGCAGGTTTAAGTGTCTTGTCTGAGGTTTAAGTGTCTTGTCCCTGAGCAAGACACTTAAACCACAGTTGGGGGGGCGGGGGTTCCCTGTAACTAATAATTATAAGTCCCTCTGGATAAGGGCGTCTGCCAACTTCCACTTTACTTGACCTTAATTTCATATTTGAGGTGGCACCACATTTGGCATCAAAAAGGCGTAAAAAAATAAGATTTCATTTTTGTCTTTCTCACAATAAGATTTAATAGGACTTTTAACAACATATATGCTGACTATTTTGATGTTCTGTGCAACTCTGAACAACAACACCACTATCAGGTCATAAAGAAAATACCAAGTGGCTAAAGTGGGGCTGATTTAGAAGTTGTAGATTCACACAGCCTCTCTGTGACAACTCAGCAGTATTTAAGAGCTTCAAATAAATGCTCAAGAGGTATACCTCTAAATTAATTGATATTACTTGTCAACAACAAAGTAATTTCACATCTGATATAATAGGAGGAGTAATATGCTGAAAAACTGAAAAGAACATATTTATTTAGGTTCTTTGTACTCTGGAAAATCCAGAAAAGATCATTTAATTATGAAATGCATAAAAAACATACAGTGCTTGATGTCATGACAGTTTATGTCACATGCTAAGTTAAGGTCATGACATAAAACATGACACTGTTACAATAATGGACATAACATGTCAAGATTTGTGACAGCACAAACATAACATTTGCTATGGCATACCTACAGCAATGTATCAGTGACTATTACCTACAGCAATTGAATTGTGACTATTACAGATAGGCTTTCAGTTTGGGACATTAATATCAAAACAATGGTCATGTATCACCCAAAAATGAATATAATCATGGAATCGCAGGTGTCACTCTTTAGAATAATAATCACCTGAAAGTGTGAAAGAGTGATTGAATTCACTAAGGAACTCCAGGAAGTGTTTTTCAAAAAAGATTTTATTTGTGAGTGCTGAGATGAGTTTGTGGAGGCATCCTTATGTTTGTTTGGTTTTGGTTAAGAGGAGAAATCATGATGCAAGATCTTGCCACTGCTTAAAAGTAGTCACTTAAAGAGGGACATTTTATACAGTTAATTACAGAGCAAAACATGTATCCAATCCTTGGGGGATCAAATGCAATCAGAGAGTAGTAATCTTGTATTTGGTGAAAACAGTCTTTCATGTGTCTTTCTATAGGTTTCACTCCATATGTTGTGTCTGTTTCTCACACAGGCTGTAGTTTTAGAGTTACGGACCAGGGGAAACAAATTATTAATTGCAGGTCAGGATGGATTTCATGTCCTCTGAGGATTCTAAATGTCTCCTGGCTACAAAGAGGGGCTGCTAATGCCAGTATATCCATCTCTCTCAGAATTATCCACTCATTTCCTTTCAGTAGCTGCTCTCGTGACCAGTCAGAATGTACAAATTGCTGGTGGCTGAAGGGTTGTCGGTCGGGGTGCTCTGTAGAATGATGTCTCTGAAAAACAGGATTCACACAATCCACCGCAGTCGATTTAGCCATTAAACTTGATTTTTAAAAGAGGAAAAAATGACAGTCATATAGAGAGAGGTATATATAAATATAAGCACCGCATTACCTGTTTGTGCCTAATACTTGAAACACTCTTGTTTCATCAGTGATTTCTTGTGTTATCTGCAAAACACAAAGTTATGACCTGCATATCCATTTTATAATTTATTCACTGTGATGTTTTTCATTGTAGAGACCTCTGACAATGACCTCAATGTTTAGGACATGAACCTAAACTCCGATAGATACATATTGACATACTGAGAAACAGACACGTTATACAAATTATATACACTGCCCGACAAAAAAGCAAATAGGTAAGAGCCTCCCATTGGATAATAGCTGCATGGAGGAATATGCTTCAGTTATTTTACCCTAACTGATGCAGTGAGTAGCTTCTTATTTCTTAAACAATCATGTGGGAAGACACATCCTGTGGTCATGTAAAAGACGTTAATCTGTTTCAGAAGGGTCAAATTATCGGCATGCATCAAGCACAGAAAACATCTAAGGAGAATACTGAAACTACTAAAATTGGGTTAAGAATTGTCCAACGCATTATTAAGAACTGGACGGATAGTGCGGAACCATCATATTCGAGGAAGAAATGTGGTCGGAAAAAAATCTTGAACGATCGTGATCGGCGAACACTTTAACGTTTGGTGAAATCAAATCGTAGAAAAACCACAGTAGAACTCACAGTGATGTTTAATAGTGAAAGTAAGAGCATTTCCACCCGCACATTGAGAAGGAACTCAAGGGTTTGTGTAACCTTAAGAAAACCACCTATCAGTGAGGCCGATCGAAAAAAAAGGCTTCAATTTACTAGGGAGCATAAAGATTGGTCTCTGGAGCAATGGAAGAAGTCATGTGGTCTGATGAATCCATATTTACCCTTTTCCAGAGTGATGGGCGCATCAGGGTAAGAAGCAAGGTGGATGAAGTGATGCACCCCTCATGTCTAGTGCCAACAGTACAAGCCTGTGGCGGCAGTGCCGTGATCTGGAGTTGCTGCACTTGGTCAGGTCTCGGTTCAGCAACGTTATGTGCCCAAAGTATGAGGTTAACTGACCTGAATAAACTGAATGACCAGGTTATTCCATCAGTGGATTTTTTCTTCCCTGATGGCACGAGCATATTCCAAGATGACAATACCAGGATTCATCGGGCTCACATTGTGAAAGAGTGGTTCAGGGAGCATGAGGCGTCATTTTCACACATAGATTGGCCCCACAGAGTCCAGACCTTAACCCCACTGAGAATTTCTGGGATGTGCTGGAGAAGTCTTCACACAGCGGTCTTCCATCATCAAGATCTTGGCAACAAATGTTGTGACATTGCAGAAGCTTATTGAAACAATGCCACAGCGAATGCGTTCTGTAATCAAAGCTAAAGGTGGTCCAATGAAATATTAGTGTATGACTTTTTTTGGGCCGGGCAGTGTATATGCACTACAATCTTAGGCCATCTGAAAAAATGATAAAGCTGTTTATCCATTCAATAAGCATTTACTTGGTTGAAAAACACTAAGATTAGAATAAACACAAATAAACAAACAATACTATACATTGTGATTTGACCTGGGTGTGTTTAATTAACCTTTTTTTAGCCTCTCTTCAAGGATTTACATTTAAAATCCAGGCCTGATATCAGGGGGTCATTTAGTGAGGCAAAACCCCACCATCCAAATATCATCCCCTATTAAACAGACTATTTTGTACATGTGCCTAAAGTTCAGAGTGACAAAAACTAAGTAAAACTAAATGTTGAGCCCAATTTAAAAGGCTGCATTTATTTTAATGGTTGATTCTTTCCAGATTCTTTCTAAATGTCTAAATCGATGGGACAGACAAAAATGTGTATTTTTTTGAGCCTTGTAGTTTCCATGGCCCCTCTGTGAATGTGTCAGGCCTAACTAATTCTTCAACAAACAAACACAGGTGCTGGTGATGGATCTTAACATATACTTGTAATGAGTGAAGTGCATCAAGATGTCAGGAAACAAACCTATTTCTCACAGAAATAAGCAAGAAATAACATTTTAAAACCCTCATTTACTGTCCAATAAACTCTTAAGAAAAGAAAATGAAAAAATGGAGATACCTCACAGTTATGCAAGCTGTGTCCTTTAAGTCCATGTTTCCAGAAAGCTAAAACACTGTCCTGTAAACAAACTGTAAGGAAACAAAAAAAGAATGAAATTTGTGAGAGACAATATGGGTGTGTCTTGAGTTCAGCTTCTGTCATGTGTTATTATAGCATGTAGTCACTGAATTTATACGAGAAATCCTGACTGAGTATGAAGTTTAAATTCTTACCTAAAGTCTCAATGAGGAAGCCAAAGTCCAGTTCTGAGGCTAACTCCTTGCTAGGGATGCCCTGCAGATTCACAATCTTCACTGTTTCTATAATGACAGAAGATGAAATGAAGATTTTCATATCACAGAAAGTGGTGCAACATACTGTATTCGATGCACTGTATTTACCATTTCCCCGTAGGATTCCAATACAATTTCCAAATCTGACTTACAATTTCTGACTTTGGCAATAACAGTATTGACATAATATCTTTTTTATGTGGGACTGATGTTACCCTAGTAAAATCTGAGAATCACTTTCAGGTAATGAAGTAGGTAATACGCATTCAGGTACTCACTTTCTAGTGCAATCAGAACTGTATCTCTGTCCAGCTGGGTTACCTGCACTGCCCTTACAGATTCACTCTCTACAGACAAACACACACATATTTTTATTTATTATAAAGTGAATGAAAGAGCAAGGCTTTCTGGTCGTGCTGCCTCGAGTCTTTTTCACACCTACCTAGTGGGGGATTTGGCGCGCCATTCAGTTGGACGATGTCAAACTTCAGCTGTTGCTCTGGTTCATCCCTTCTCATTCTATGTTCCCTCACCCCTACACAGAGCTGAGGAAGCTCATCCGTCACCAAAACCAGCAGCTCGAAGATAACCAGAGGGTCAGGCAGGCTCACAGCTAGGTGCTACATGAATAAGATTGAACACTGTTATCTGAAACAGCGGATTCCCTTCAGTGGATCAGTGTTCAGCAAGTTGGTTTGGGTGCTTCTCCACTCTGTGGCCAGCGGTACATGACCCAAGATTAAAAAATGCACACAGGATTTGAATAATGGTCTTTTAATCTACTCTTTTTTTTAAATCACATATTCTCTTTGCTGTTGTCGAATTTACTATGATACGCATAGAACTTACAAATATTCACTACCATTTTTGAGCAAGCACATTCAAAACATGCTTCACAACTGATTCTCCTTTTACTGAATGTGTCCACATACTTAAAACCATTGCAGTGCATTCACCAATGAAAACAGCATGGTGCTTCTCCTATATAGTGACAGAAAACACAAGTAGGTGCTGATCCGACTAAACAGAGTTACGGGGGAAAAGCCAGAAGTATTGAATGTCAGATCAGATGAAGGAAAGTAAATGAATATAAAACATAAGCACTATGTGTACCCACTGCAAGTTTGAGAGGAGCTTATGATCTCACCTTAAGGTGCATAAATTTCTGCAGGGGTTCGTACCACAGGAGCAAAACAAGCCCTGAGGGAACAGCTGCACACAGGAACGTGCTGTCAGTGTAAGGGTTGCGGGCTGGTGGGAAGAGATGAAGTATGACAAAAAAGTCCCGTTAGTCATTTGCATTCCATCAGAAAGGGCTGTCAAACAGAGACAACACAAAGCCAACAGTGACAATAAATCTCCCTTACCAACACTGCACTTTCGACAGCCTTTAGTGTCTGGGATTTTCAGTGACACAGCAAACTTCCTGTTACACGAAGAATGTTTCATCAAAACCCCTTAAGGCTTGCAGTTTGCGGTCTCTGCCGCATGTATGTCATGCCAGTGACAAACAATCATTTAGGCACTAAGTAAAAACCAGAACGGACTCAAAAGATGTTTAACCAGTTGCATTTTGTTTGCTACTTTTTAATGGATGAACTGCTCGTGGGTCATATTAATGTTAATATGCAGTATGACATGAGTATTTGGAAAAATATTGTAGTTTCTTGCAGTATGTTGTGGTATGCATGCGATATTTAGGGCTTTTCTACTCCATATAGGCCCATAGTGGTTAATCACACCAATAACTAGCAGTATATCTAAGACATTAGATCATTGGCCACTACGTTATTGCAGGTAAGTGGCATGCTATTGAGAAACAGAGCCTGTGTGTTGACCTGTGGATGATCCTCTCAGTGAAGCGGGTGGTGCTGAGGGATAGGTGACCTTGTTTCCTCTGTATGTGCAGACGCTGCTCAAACAGAGCCGGTAGGTTGTGAGAGTAAAGTTGAGATGACTTTCCTATGAAAACCATTGAAAGAAATGATTTCTATTATACACTGCATGGCCTGCAGTGCTCATAATGTCAGGAGAATACTGGAAACTGTAAAAAAAGATGAACTTACCAGAGACAGACATGAGGACATTGTTCATGACATACAGCCAGGTACATCTCTGTGGAAGCAACTGAGAAGAGGAGAATGATTCATGGGGTTAGCTACTACGTCACAAAAATACATGAATTCAAGAAAACACTGGTATAACTGGTCTAAATATTCATATAACATCATTGTATAATATTATATAATATTATTTGTAATAATAACACAATAGATTAGTAAGAACCTTTTCCAGGGTGTCCTCATGAAGTTCATTCAAGTTGAGTGTGTAGACACCCTCCTCCGCCCCCAAAATCAGAAACTGATCTAGAGCATAATAATATCAGAATAGAACATACACATATGGCACAGTTCAAAACCATACAAGTCCAAAAACCATTTATTTTATGTTTATTGGAGTAATGCCTTAGAAGAACCACCTTTCAGATGGTTCTTTGGAGTGATTAAAGAAAGAACCTTTTATAGGGTGGCTCTTTTGAGAAGCATTTTGTAGGTGAGATGTGTAAATGAAGAACCTTTTTAAAGAATTGAAAACCTCATAATGGTAAGGTTCTATAGCAATTAATGGGCATATAACCCTAGCGCCAAGCCAACAACTCTTTAGGCACGGAACTCGCAGTGAAGTTACTCACTAGCAGACAACTCACCTCTAGTCTTTGGGAAAACCCATGTCACGGCACAATGGAGTTTAAGTGGGCAACCGTTGAAGACTTTGGAGAAACAGGCCCCCATCTGCACAACAGGGCACATATTGAGATGTGCAAACATACTTCAATCAGATTGGTAATTCACAAAATACACCTATAAGATGCAAACCTGTGGTTGTTCAAACACAGACAGCAAAGATGCGTTTTAAAGATAATGGTTGACATAATGTATTGATCCACCATGAGTTAGTGTTGCACATAAAAACAGCTACATTTCCATTCCTATTTCTTACCCTATCAAGTGTGTTGAATATACTTTGCATAAATGTTTGTACATTCATTTCAGGTAAATACACTTTTTGCCAGTGAAAAAAGCAATATATTATGTTGGAAGCACATTTGCTCAATAAACACTGTTAGTGCAAATAAAAAAAGTCATAAGACTAATCAGGTAGGTCTGGTTTTGGAGAATGAAACATGACAGAAGGCTACTAGTGGACTGACATGGTAATAAAAACATACATTTATTTTATGAACCCAAAAAAAAAAAATTGGTGATATTACAAAGTATAAGAACAGAAGGTAGCTGGATCCTATAATTTACTGAGCAGTCATATTAAAAAGCTCAATATTAAGGAATTTTTGGACAAACTCACTCTATATTCCTCCAAAATGTTTTAACATGCATGATTTAGAAATATTTCAGTCATTCTCTTACTTTTAATTCACCAGATGAAACCGTTCTACTGCCCATTATTTAACCTGAATTTCCTGTGTATTAGTTACTGGAACAAATACACTTTCTGGTTCAACATATTTAAAGAAGTGTACACTGTAATAAAAACATATTTTATGTTTAATGTTAAAAAATGTCACCTTAATTTGGCAACAAACTTGTAAGTTAACAAAACTAACCTAAAGGAATGTACAACTCAGATTTTGATGTTAAAGGACTATTAGAAGTTCAGCTAACTAAAAGTTAAAATTTAAGGTAAAACACTGTTTTTTTCCAGTGGACAGAAAAGTGTACAGAGCTAATATCCACAGTGATAAACTGGATAAACAGTAAACACTGTGGAGTGGCTCTGTGTACACTGCAGGTGTTAAACACAACAGGGTGTCAAATGGAAAGAGAAAGAATTTAAGGCAGCTCATGCGATTAGGCGAGAGAACACTTACATGGACTTGGGGGGTGGGAGGGAGTCCATGAGAATCAGCTCTCTACAGATTAAAGGTTAAAACACATCAACATGATTTATGTGGAACTTCAGTCAGTCACAGTCGTCAGTGATACTTTTAGTAAAGAAAAAAAAGAGGCAAAGGTTAAATTAATCCAAACACTGCAGCAGCTCATTTGATTACTGGTTGTGATTTTGTTTAAAAATCACCATTGTCGACAGAACTATTAAACCATTATACCAGGATTTCACATCATTTTCAAGTAAGTGAACAAAAGCAATGGGGGCTTGTAGGAAGTAACTGTATGTGTAACGTCCCCAGTCGGCAGCCGCCAGAGGCCGCCATTAGACTGATTATAGGGGGACTTGGCCAGGGATCGAGTATTAATTATGTTTAGGTGTTTGGTGTTTGCACGCAGGGATAAATAGTCTGTTTATGTGAACTCTAGTTGTCTGTTCTCCCTCATGCTACCCTCAGGTTTATGTTCAATCGGGATTCACCTTTGTTTGTGTTTTGGCCATCGTGCCTCTTTGTTAAATAAAAAGAAAAGAAAAGATGGAAGTCTGTGTGTGCGCCTCTTTCCTGAATGGTCATAGCCCAATTATGACAGTATGACGTTTCTATAGTCCATCAGTTTATGAGAACATATATAAAATAAAGAGAAAAGGCTCATTTGCATTTTGCCTCTGAAATTGATCATCTAATATTGAGTGATGGATGGTGTACAAGTATTTGGATGGTAATGCAATTTTTGTTATTTTTGACTTCAGCACATTCAGTTAGAAATTAATCACTGGCTATGAGCGTGGAAACAAAAATTGTGTAGCATGAATATAATTTTATATGTATATAAACTGTATAGAAATACAGTTAATGTCAAGTTAATCCAAACTTTTGATCAGTAGTACATGTTAATTTGCCCAGGAACTTTGGTCTTAACATGATATCCTATGCAGGTTTCTCAGTATAGAAGTATAAAAATCCACAAAGTACTTGTGAATATACACTTTAACCTCGTAGTGTCATTTTACATAAACTGTGCTGGAAAACAAAGCCAAACTAAAAAAACTGTTACTGTCCAAACACAGGCCACACTACAAAGGGTAAAATTTTAAAATGACAGTTTGTTAGATTGAATGTCTACAAGCATGTAAGAAGTTGAAAAGAAAACAGTGTGTGTCTGACCGAATCCTCTGCTTTCTTCCTCATAGTGCTCCACTCTGGAGAAAGAGCTGTGTCCCTGCTGGTAGTTCTGGTAAGGGTTTTCTGTTCATCCTGTGTATCGCTCCCCTCAGGAACACAGGGGTCACTGCTCCACTGCCGCACATCCTGACTGGCTGGACATCTAATCAGCACTGCAGAATAATTTAAATAACAGCAGCTAAAGGAGAGTTTTCTGAAATTTTATATGGTCATGTTTTATTATATATTTGAGCATTTTTTTTGTTGTGGTGCTCCTGGATGTTGGGTGTCCCTGACCAGTCGCCCACTTCATCCATATTGTTGATCTAGTTATGGCTGTACCAAAATCAGCCAGATACACTATATGGACAAAAGTATTGGGACACCTGACCATTACACCAACAGGTACTTTAATGAGATACCATTCAAATACATAGACTTTAATATGGAGTTCTTCCACACTGAACTCATCCAGCCATGTCTTTAAGGAGCTCGCTTTGTGCACTGGGACACAGTCATGCTGGAATAGAAAAGGTTCTTCCCTAAACTGTGTCTACAAAGTTGGAAGCATGGCGTTGTCCAAAATGTCTTGGTATGCTGAAGTATTAATATTGCCCTTCTCTGGAAGTAAGGGATCCAGGCCCAACCCTGAAAAACATGTGTGACCGAATACTTTTGTCTATATAGTGTATGTTTCACAACATCAGGGAAGTGGCAAAAGCAGTTAGTGATTAAGTTCCTACCTATATCAAGCTTCTGAGGAGGAAGTAACTCACAGATGTTGCTTTCAGATTAATAGTTTAGAATTTCTAAACTTGAGATTTGTTGAAAGAGAAGACATGATGTGTATATATGAATAAAACTAACTTGAACTTCTCAGATCTTAATTCGCAGTACATATAGACAATTTCACATATACAATTGTGTTCCTTGGATGACGGTGCTTTCAGTGTACTGTGTTTATTAATAATGAAATAGGGAATGAGCTACTTAAGAACATCAGGACTTTTTTCAGAAATAAATGAAGATTTATCTATTTTTTTGGAAGTGCGTTAATTATTTAACCACATCATTTGTGTTAGCCTATTTTATGTTGTAACCTTGTATAAAATTTTTAAGCACTTTTGACTGTAAAAATAAAATGTATATTTGTTATTATTATTACCCGAGCTGGGCCGTGGTGCAGCATCAGGCCGCAGGGTTGCGTTGGGCCTCAGAGTCAGGTCTCTGTCGTCCTGCGCTGCTTTGAAAGTGCTCATGGGAGGAAGTGAGGCAGTGGCTGAGACTGGTGGAGTGTTGAATATTCCACTTTTCCTTTTTCCCCACTATGTGACATCAAAAAACATGAACAACTCAGTACAAACACTGACAGCGCATTCTAACAGTTGTTTTACTATGATTCTCAATCCATACCTCAAAGGATGACTGCCTTTTTACTGTCAGGCTCCTGAAAGTTGATGAAGTTAATCAGTTTCAGCCAATGACAAATAATGAAAGAGAACAATGATACAATAAATCAGAATTTAGTGCAATTCAGTTTTCTACAGCAGTTTGCAAAGCAGCACGTCCACATTTTCAGAGGTGCACTGGGTTTTACAGTCAGAAGATGGCGTCCTTGACTTAATTTCTACCTCTGCTGCAGCTCCTCTTCCACACATTCCAGGAGACCCCTGTAACACCGCCAACCAGAGATCAGTTATAATAAATAACCTGTATTGCAGTTATGCTTACTTGGAACTTAAATGTAATTTGAATCCTTTCCTGTTTTTTTTTGGATAGATTTTGTGATCCTTCAGAGTTTGTTTGTAACTAACCTGGGATCTGATCCATTCAATTATTTAATTGCATTAAAGAAGAATTCCATACATTTCACAAAAATTCAGCTTCAATACATGGTTGATAAATAAACACATTAAGAGTGGTCTGGTGTGAAGCACGACATTCTAAAGAAACTTTTGGAGAATTGTTTACACGTGTAGTGATAGGAACCAGACGTCTGTGTTTAATGACTGAAAAAGCTACATCACAATGTTAATTCATGAAATGGTTACAAATATGTTGCCTGATGCTTCAGGCACTGTTTCATGATCATTTTTATCCTCATAGAAAAAGCCTTTTAGCCTCAAAAATATTTTAAAAATCCATTCAGGGAACAGAGACACATCATGCAGGCTACTCATAGGCAAACCCCACCCCCCCACCTTACTTTTTTCAGTTTTACCACCATCAGTATCTCATATATATATATATATAACTCAGAAGACACATGTAGATGGCATTGTGGGCATTTCGGCCCCCTTTTCCTACCACTACCATCGTAAAAAAATTAGCCAGTAACTTTCTGCACAATTAACAATTTAACAGCACAATGCTCTTTCTATATCCATAAAAAAGTTATCCAGAAATTTTTCTAAATTGGTGGAATTCCCCTTTAGCTGGCACTTTATTTTACTTTACATGGAGGCCAAAAGTAAATCCTAAATCAGTGTTTGGACTGTGACATATCCATAATTCCCTCAAGGTCAGTGCACACTACTATTTTATTAAATAAAATGTATTTTTACATGATTTTTTTTAAAAAACACTCTTACGGAGACTCAGCTTCATCTCCAGAAATGCTCCAGTCATCACATGAACCCTGGGAGAAATACACTCCAGTCATCATCATAGTAATCGAACAAAATTAACTGAAGTAAGGACATTACCACACCATCACCAACTAACCATATCATTACCTTAATCATGTTTGAAGTCACCTTCATTTATTTCAGTGAAAAATTAAATGCTGAACTCACCAGGTCTGGATATGGGTCTGTCTCTTTTCTTCGCAGAGGAGCAAATTTCACTTGGTCAACTGAAAAAGAAAAAAGAACAGAGTACATGACAGTTAGTCATGTCACATTTGAGTTGTTCATAGTTTTCATTTGTATCTCATTGTATCTTTACATCTAAGGCTTCTCCTCTAATAAATAAATTTCTCGGTTAAGCCCATCACATTTATTTGATATGTAAAGAACATGATTCAAGAAAGCAATAATCACTGTTATTATTATTATATATAATTATAATAATTATAAGTCACTGTTACTCTATTAAACAAATCAATCATAGAGCCTTATTGATCTGAATGTTCTGAATGTGCACTTGAATCGAATCTGTCATAGCACAACTCATATTCCACATGCTGATCCATTAACTCCCCACGGCAGACATGCACATGTCCGAACTACTCTGGGGGCAAATTATTTAAAGAGGACAAAGTCAAAGTCTGTGACTTATCTGCATCTGTTTTTATGCTTTAAACCATTACGTAACATCAATGGTGCTAATGTGTGTGTCACTTCCATCTCTGCTGTAGAGGGTCCCCACTGTGTGTGTTGTTTGTCCGCTTGACTGCGTAAATGTTGTTATCATACTGATAGTACATGTGACAATAGTGCCATAGTGGCTTTGTACCCGACCACACACACACACACACACACAAACACTCTTAACCATCCGTGGGACTGATCAGTGGTTCCATTTCACATGGTTCTCTGCACGTGTGGTGGCGTGTATGCCTCTGTGTGGGGGTGGGTCAGTGGCATAGCACATGCCATAAGTGTGCAGTAAACAGTGCCAGCTCTATGGGTTCTGTTCCTGCTGACATCACCACTGCCTTCCTCAATGGCTGCCTTGTCATGAAAGCCTCCCCCTCTGCTCTAGTTCCATACATTAAACTGTGTGTGTGTGTGTGTGTGTGTGTGTGTGTGTGTGTGTGTGTGTGTGTGTGTGTGTGTGTGTGTGTGT
>JBBJLS010076217.1:0-27372 GCA_037577275.1 Bryconaethiops microstoma
ATTTAGATTTAAGATTTAACATTTAGATTTAAGATTTAACATTTAATTTTAACATTTAACATTTACGCAGCAAGAAACTGTTTTTTTAACACATTTAGCTCTAAATGTGTGACAATTGCGCTAAATGATGAAAAATTTACACCTCTAAAATTGTTAAGCTGATTTTACCAACGACACCCCATAGTGTGACATTTTTTCGCTATATTTAAACCATTCACCAAGTGAAACAGTGGGCTGCCACTATCAGGGGGCATCTGGGGTGCAGTGTGTGGGAATGGTACCTTGCCCATGGTGTCACTAGCAGTCCTGGAATTTGAACCCACGGCTTTCTGATCGCAGGAGCAACTCCATAACTGCTAGGCCACCAGCCTGTAAGTACAAGTATATATAAGAGAATGAGAACAAATGGAAGAATGAGGGAAAGTGAGTGTATGTGTCTAAAAAGATGTATGAGTACAAGCAGGAGAATGAATATAAGTATATGTACGAGTACAAGTGGGAGTACAAACAGAAATATAAGTTCAAGTAAGTGTACAAGTGCAACCAGGGGTACGAGTACAAGCTGGAGCAGGATTACAAGTGGGAGTACTAGGACAAATTAGTGTACGATTACAAAAGAGAGTATGAGCACAAGCATGTGTATGAGTAAAAGTAAGTGTGTGAGCACAGGTCTGAAAACAAGTACAAGTGAGTTTGAATACAAGTGGGAGTACAAATAAAAGTAAGTATACAAGAACAAGTAAGAATACGAAAACATGCGGGAGTATGAGTACAAGTGGTAACAGGAGTACAAGTAAGAGTAAGAGAACAAGCAGGAGTCCTAGTACAAGCGTGAGTACAAGTGTGTATATGGGCACAAGCATATGTCTACTCTCAAAAATGAGATTTGTACTGACAAAGACCCAGTGAAGGAAAATGGGAAACATCCTGAAAATGTGCTTCACCATTCAGTGAAAATGAGCTAATTATGATGTAATAACTGGATTAATCTGTACCCCCCCACACACCCACGGCCCAGAGAGTGAAATCATTCTAGATGGTGACAATAAGTACCAACGGATTAGTGGGCAGATCAGTCCAAACAGCCCCTTTCTCTTTCTGGAATAGGAGGTTATTGGTTTGAGGGGGCGTAGAGGACGGGGGTGACGAGTGGAGCTGTGCTGAGAAAAGATCTCCGTGCTGGTAATCCCAGACTCCTCTACACTGCAACATTCCTGAAAGACATTCCTAAAAAGATCGGGCAATTCACACATCTATTGTGGCAGAGCCACTCGGCCTTTGATTTCATTATCAGCTGGATTTACTCGTCTAATCCCCACGAGTGGAGATGTCATCCCGTCTCGCCCCAATCAACATCTCTCAACACTGCTACACAACAGCACTCCCTCATGTTTTGGGGGGCCTCAGAAGAGATCCCACTTGGGGGCTTCACTCAGAAAAGCTAAGCGATTAATGACAGAAATATAGTTTACAATATATAAGTGGGACAATCCTTAAACAGCCATGTTACCAATAAATAAACCATTAAAAATGACATGATGAGTTTCAGTGAAGAAACACACCAACACCTAGGTCCCCTTGGGGTCCCTGAGCCACTGCATATAGAGCACCTGTGTGTTCTGGAGTTTTCTGCGATGTGTGTGTGTGCGTGTGTGTGTGTGTGTGTGTGTTTGTGCGTGTGTGTGTGTGTGTGTGTGTGTTTGTGAGTGCGTGTGTGTGTGTGTGTGTATCTTGACACAGTGCTGATAAATTTTCAGACCAGTTATGGAATTAGGCAGCTTCAGGGAGATCCTGCTGAGGGGATTATATATCAGTGTCCTGCTCAAACTGTTGGGCAATAAGGCTTCCTGAAGTCACTTGTGTACCCTCCTATATAATCACTGCCCAGCCACGGCCCTGCTGCACCTGGGATAAGATAACATTGACAGTAAATTAGGCTAACAGGCCATTGCGAGTGAGTAAGCGCTGCCCTCATTGCCCCCCGCACTCCCGTCGCATTGCAGCCATATCTAAATTACTGACCAGCTTAGTCCGAGCTCCTTTTGTCCACACACAGTGGTTCTGTGCTCCAATCGGCGGCAATCATGGCCACTCGCTTCCTTAAACTGTGTTGCCATGGAAATGGCAAGCCTGTCCTCTAGGCATGCATAGCTCGTGTATGTTCAGATGCTGCAAGCGGACAGGTTCCCTGTGGAGAGTTTAATGAATGGCCCATCGTGTCATGATCTGTAATCATATTCACGGACTGCCGAGTCCCACATGCTTGTCCTGACATTAATCTGATTCTGGAAGCAAACTTGTCCTACCTGGACCCTAGCTGCTCTATGCAAAGCTGCCAAGAGGAGAATGGGTTCCCCTTTGCCTTGGGTCCTCTTTATTTCCTCCTCATTCTTTTAGAGAGTTTCTCCTTCTGAGTCTTGGTTCCTCTTAGTGGTTCTTCCTCACGTTCTTAGAGAGTTTCTCCTTTTCAGTTTTGGTTTCTTCGAGCAGTTCTTCATCATGGTCTTAAGGTTCATCTCAGTGGTTCTACCTTAGCTCTTTGATAGTTTTTCCTTTTCAGTCTTGGTTCTGCTCAGTTGTGTTCCCTAATACTCTTCTTCCTCAAGCTATTAAGGAGCTTGTCCTGACAGTTTGTATCCTTTGCAGGCTGCACCTGTATTTCTGGATGACTGCATTGGGACAATGTCTGTTGTAGAAAGCACCACTTGAATAACAGAAGAGCAGAAAGTTGTGGCTGCTAATGTGAACTTAGCATGGCTTCAATATCTGTCCATGCCTTCACCTGCTTTTCGGGTAAAAGATATTCAAAGGAACATCAGTTGGTGCAGCAAAGCCTTTATTCTGATGCAATGAGAACATGCTATCTTACTTCAGGACTTCAGGCTACTTACCTGATCGCCTGCCCAGTGTCATGCCTTCCTCAAGACCTAAGACATTGGGACGAGATGGAATGCAGTTTGTGAACAAACTACTATTTTTTTTAAGACTTAGGCTGAGAAGTGTTAGCATGTTAGCCCTTTTGTTAATGCTGGGAGGTTTTTTTGTTGTTATTATAGCACTTAAGTCTGAGCTCACCGATGGAATCTGGGCCTAAATGTCTTCTACCCCCCCATCCCCGAGCCGTGCAAGCATCCTTCTCAGCCCTCAATTATGCGTCACAAAGGCTGAACGTGAAGAACGCAAACATGTCATCGTCCTCAGCCATTTAACTAATCCACAGCCTTGCCAGGCTAATCTCTAATTGAGGAGCGTCCTGCGTTTGAAGTGGAGGAATGAAGGAGGGGAAGGGCTCGCGACTATGAGGGTTCAGGAAGGCCATTTCAGATGGGACGCAACAGAGAAGATCAGGGAAAAGGGTTGTAATAAATCCAATCTAAACCAGACTGCAGGGACAAATCAAACGTATAGATGAGCTCCAAAACAAGTGCAGCTTTCTGTGGACATTTCTCAAGCATTGCCAAAAGCATGAAAAGGGCCAGAGCTGCTGAAATGTGACAAAAAGTGTTCAGGTCCTTGTCTCGCTCCTTAAAAACGAGACATGGACCTGGGATGCAATAGAATAGATATAGGATACGTGTTTAACTAGAATACGCCTCAAAACGAAATGGCATTGCAAATCCTGGCAGTTTTCAAAAGCACAAGACCATGCTTGAGCGCAAAGTGTTAAATTAATTCATACACTCTCCTTTTGTGGAGCCTCGACAAAAGCAGCCATGGCGTTTGGCCTGCCTCGCCTCGCAGAGGCCGATGACAGATGAGTTTCTCTGCAGTGTTTGCCCAGGTGTCGGCCCCCCGTGACCGGCCCAGACGAGGCGGCTCTCCTTCTTCAAGCTGCCGCCTTTGGCCTTTATGCTCCCACTAGCCCCCCCCATACCCCCCCCCCCCGATACACACACACACACACACAAATATACACACACACACATACACACAAAAAAGGCAACTAAGAGATTGAGTCAGGAAAAGACATCAGGAGAAAACACACCCTGGCCGAAGCAGCAGCCACAAGCATTCTGCTAAATAACAAAGAACTGTTTCGGAAGCCGCAGCCATTATCGGGCATTCCTCTTTAGGGCTCCGTGAGGAGTTTGCATAAGCTCCGCAAACAGAATCCGCGAGATTAGGCTGCTGAATAGATGTGAAATATGTATACATATCAGATCACAAAGCGCTATGCAAACGCGGCCCTCCAGCTGGACTCGCATCCTGTTTATGTGCGGCGCGCATGCTTTTACTAGCCTGCCCCGCTCACTCCAAAGCCCCATTAATCATCACGCGCCAAACTCCCCCCATACAATGGATTTAGGTTTTATAGCCCGAGAATAAAGTGCATAATTGCTCAGACATCCTAAAAAAAGAAAAAAGAAAGAAAGGGGGAAAAAAATCATGACCCCCAGGCGCTTGGCAAGGCAAGGCCCTCACTATGCATCACATTCTATTAAAGAAAGCATGGAGGCGTAGATCAGGCAGTGTTGAACATTTTGTGTTTGTTTAAAAATCCATGTTACGGAGAAATTAGTTTGGTAATTAACAGGAGATGTTGGCTCGGGGCTCGGAGAGGGAGGGGCATAGGAAGCTCTGAGGGCCGTCAGTCAACGTACCTTGTTTTGTCTGGCGTTGGTGCATGTGGAGGTGAGTCGGGCGGCAGCAGGTACAGGCTCTGTCTCCGCCTACAGACACGGCTTCAGAGCAGCGCAGAGGCCAACGCCGTACATGGCCTATATTACTAAGAGGAAACCCCTTGATGGCTATCCTAGTGACAGTGAGGGGTGGTAAGCAGCTGACATGTTTAACCCTTAGAAAGCAAGTATTAACTCACTGTTAGTTGTTTTCTTATTATTCTACTGACAAAAAAAGCATTTCTCCAAATGGGTTGCATGTACAGGTACTTCCATCCCGATGACACAAAATTGACAGTAAACGATATCACAGCCTCTAAGCACACACATATCCCAACTGGCATGGGATAACAATGGCCTAGCACCACCTAAGTAACCTTCTGAGATGGCCTGCACAGCAGCAACTCATTAGCCACAAAATGACTGCATAGCAATGCAAACACTTTGAATGCCATTGAAATGCTTAGCAACACCTGCTCTTGTCAGCTGCGCTGTATGTTGTCTCGTCCTGTAATACTGTATTGTGTTCCTCTTGCACTCTCTCTCTCCCTTTGCTGTCCTGTCACTCTGTCTTTACCATGATTCTGAATGAGTGTTGTTATGTTTCACTATGCACAGTGTATATGGCTGAAATGACAATAAACCTACTTTGTCTGACTTGACTTGAAATGCCATGGCAACCACATAGGAATACACTAGCAATAGCTTAGCAAACCAACAGCCATTTATCAACAACCTAGCAGGCAGCTGGAACAACAGTGCAATAGCCACTACTTGGAATACCAGAGCAGTCCCCAAGCAAACACCTGGAATGCCATAGCAACTCCTTAGCAATAGGGGCATGCAGGTTTGAGCTTCTGATTTTTTATGTTTTGACATCAGAAATGTTTATGTTTGCTGTCCACTTTATTATAAATGTCTATTTGGAGGCCCACCCAACACCCAAGCAATGCCAACCAACAAAATGCCATGTCACCCATCTGTGTGACTACACTAGCAACAGCCTAGCAACCACCCAATAGCTGTTTAACAACCTAGCAAGCAGCTGGAATTGCAGCACAATAGCATCTATGCAGAATACCACAGCAGCCACCTATCAACACCATAGCAAACACCTGGAATACCATAGCAATCTCCTATCAAACACCCTGGCAAACACCTGGAATATCATTGCAATCGGTGCACACAGGTTTGAGCTTCTGATTTTTTTTGTTTGTTTTGATGTCAAAATTTATTACATTTTATTAGAAATGCCTGTGTACAGTTCGAAGCTGCACAGAGACTATAAGGAGGACTGTATGATGTATATTCTTCTATTTTTCCCTTGTTCTTTTTCACTACATCCCGTACATTGAGACCCTCTCTCTCTCTCTCTTTGAAAGAGCTGCTCAGATGATTCATCGCCGCGTTCTGTCAAAAGCATTTTCCACAACATGACACGAACAATGCTAGTATGATTGCGCTGCAGAGGAGGCAGTGATTGAGAGATAGGAACTGTGTTCTGCTCTGCTGAAACAGCTTTCCCATATCAGCCCAAGAACTTGCTACACCTTCAAGAGGGCTTCTTATCACTTGCTGACACTTGGGGCTTTTGCGCTCAGCCACTTTTCAATGTCCTGACCTCAGCAGAGACTACTCAACCTGGCTTAGGCTGTAGACTGCATCCAAATCAGATCCACAGATCACGAACTCCATCTGCAGCAGGTTTGGCTCAGAAGTTCAAAAGCAGTTTGGGTGATGTGGACAACTGAGGACATTTATAGACTTTCTTCACTATGATGGTGCTATTGTTAACACTTACCACTTTATAACACACCTCTACTTTGTGCGTCCATTCACTGGCCACTTTATTAGAAACACTTACTTGCCACTCACTGGCCACTTTATTAAAGACACCTTTTTTTAAAAGCAAAGTGGCCCCTTTATGGTGACCTGTGAACACTGTGAAAATTTTTCTCTGCATTTAACTGATTCACCAAGTGAAGCAGTGGACTACAATGTGGCACCCAGGGAGCAGTGTGTGGGGATGGTTTCTTGTTCAAGAGTACCTCAGAAGGTGCCACTAGCAGTTTCAGGATTCAAACCCATGACCTTCTGATCACAGGGGCAACTCCCTAATTCAGGGTACCCTGACCCTGACTCTGGTGAAGGTCTAGATGATGGCTAACACAAAAACTGTGCACCAGCAAGGTGGAGCTACAAGGGAGCAGCGTCCACTGAAGTGGTTAAAGAGCATTTAAGCATGTCGTTCATCCTTTTCCCTCTCATGCGTTTCACTCATTCTGGCGCTCCACGTGAGAGCTGAACACCCTCCCCCACAGCCTTGCTTACGTTCCCAGCTGTAGACAGCCATCAGCATGGCCCATAAACCCCATAAACGCGTCCTCCCACCTCCATCATCCCAAGATTACAGCCATGGAACAGATTCACCTCCACAATCACGGTGCTCACCACATAATGACCCGTGATTACTGATATCACCATCAGCCGTGTCTCATCATCCTCTCTTATATTAATTACACACACAGGCGGCCTGCAGACATCGCTATCGCTTTCATCGTTCCTTACACACCCCGACACGATGAGTTGTTATTTTGGGTTTTGTGCAGATACCCAGGTAATCATTTTCGCATTAGCGCGCCTTTCGCCAGTTCATTTGTAATATTATGGCGGTAAATTTTATTTACCCTTTCCCCCTCAAAGGTCCTGCATTTTTTGCCTTCAGAAGATGAGTGTCATTTAAAAACATGTTTTTCCAAGTGGGTGAAGATGATCAAAGCTTCTCATTTGGTCAACCAGGACAAGAGAGAGCGAGCTATGGACGAGTTCTGAAAGAGTGTGAAATAATCACGTTCCTGGCAGCTTGTAGAATAACCAGCTCTTGGAATTTAACTTCTTCACCACCAGGTTCTATGTCTACCTTCCTCTACAGGGTCCAGCTATGTTCTATATAGGTTCCTCATCTACCATCCTGTACATGTTCAATCATGCTTTATATGGGTTCCACTCTGTTCTGTATCTATAATCTTGTATGAGTTTCACTATGTTCTAAAGAGACTTTATTGTGTTCCACCTTGTTCTACTTCTACCATCCTATGTGTTCTACCATGTTTTGAAACCCCCATTCTGTACATCCATTCATCCATCCATCCAGGGGTGGCCTGGACTAAAAAAACGACCCTGGAATTTCTGCCAAATAGGCCCACCAGCCGGTCAGGTACAAACAGCCACTAGCAGTATGGACTGGCCGTGGACCGGACGGCCGTTCTGGACTTTTCCAGAACACACAGATTGCCAGTCCACGCCTGCATCCATCCATACATTACAGAACACTTACCCTAACCAGGGTTGCTGGTGGAGAGGCCATACTCTTGGAGAGCTTCTCCTTTTGAGTCTTGGTTCCTTTTCCCCTGGCACCTTGACTTCTGGAAAGCTGCGTCAGGGGAGTTTCAGTTGTAGAAATAAAACTATAAAACTGGGTTGTTCTGAACGTGAAGGAGGAATAAATGACCAAGGAATTGCAGATCAGGTTCTATAACAGGTTCTGGGTAGTATATTGTGTGTGATATTTCTGATTGTGTTCTGCAGAGTGCTGGCCTGCATCTCTCGGTAGAACCTGATTGGACTGTGCAGAATGTCAAAGGGAAAAAAAATCCATGTCTTTTCTTCTATGCAGAGGTGTGAGAGGTGCCAAAATGCCTCTGGGAACAGAAAAAGTGTCTGCTTTAAAGAGTGAACTCTGAACCAAAGAAGACTACACATACTTACACACAAGCATGCATACATGCACACCTCTAGTGTTGTCCCACTGCTCCAGATCCACAGGTGCCTAAGTCAGTGAAACCCTGCAGTTCTGTGTTCCCAATATAAATCATCATTCAGCATTCATTGCTTTATTTGTTCACTCCCTGAACCCTGCCAAGACGGTGAGTGTATCTGCAGGACGCGAATAGTTTCGTCCCCTTCCAAACACACACAGATGAGCTGAGGCCTGTGGCTATGACTCACAGCCGTACACACATCAACCTGTCCAACAGTTTATATCAAACAGGCCCATCAAACCCGTGGCGCATCCGTCACCAAAAATGCCCCCGAGACAAGTCTTAAAGCGACAGTCCGTCCACCACAGACAGCCGAGACACGTTTAGTGTATGGAGCTTGCTTCCTTGTAATGGAAGCTTTAACCCCACCAACTGGCACAGAGCCTAAATCATTGCACTCACTTTAAAATATGTGGAGGTGTTCAGTATTCTCAAATAGACTCGCTTATGATGTTTCTGACCCTGTACAACTAAACATGGACTGGATTCTGGCTACTGCTGTGTTTAGTTATGCTAACATACTTCGGTCCGTGTTATAGATAACAGTCATACAGGACCAGAAACTTAGATTACTGAACACCTCCACATGCTATAAGGAGAGTGTGTGACTACAACACCACCAACATTGAGAGGGTGGAGATGAGCATGTTCTTCCTCCAAGATATGTGAAGCTCCACCAAATGTTCTCAAACTGCCGCTAATGCAACAAATAAATCGAAATACTTTGAGTAGAGCTAACTGCTAATTCTATGACATCAGCTACTAGACACCCACACTAGCTAACATCAAAATGAGTAATGGGGGAGAGGGAGGACCACCCTGTCCATCCAGAGAGAGAGAGGACAGATATGCTGAGTAAAGGGGGAGAGCAAGTACTTCTTTTCTCTGGTCCATGCTAATTGGTGGGGTATAGGCTTAGATTACTTGTTAACTTAGCTTTGTACCACCTGCGCTAAAAGCATGTGCTTTGATTGACCAACTAATTTTGGTTGGTCAATCAACTATCACTTTAAAAGTGGCCCGTGTTTAGATGCAGTTTAGCCCCGGTGGTGCTCCAGTGAAACTCTTGATTTAAGCGCAGTCCGCCTTTTTTTTTTTACTGCCGGGAAACAGGATCAAAGGTAAATAGAGAGAGAGAGAGAGAGAGAGAGAGAGAGAGAGAGAGAGAGAGATGCATTTTCCTGCAGCCAAATTAATTAAACGTTTGGCCCTCGTTCCCACCCATCAATTTCTATAATGTAATTGGTGCAGACAGCAGGAGGGGAGCGGGAGTTTGTGGGGGGACGCTGAATCCATGGATAAATATCGCACTATCGCTCTATAATAGATCGTATTGCCATTCTCGTTGCAGGGCATGAAAAAAAAAAGAGAGAGAAAAGAAACAGTCAGTGCAGTGCTGGCACACCGAGTCCCCTGGAGGAATGAGTTCGTTTGAGTCTCCATAATCATTTGGCATGACCAGATAATGAGAACGAAAGCGAGACACAGTGACTCTGCATTTCTAACTGCTTTCCCATCCATAACTTTTACTGCATTACGGAGTCAGATCTGTCTCAGCTTCAGGTGCAATAATTAGCTCCACTGTGCTCCAGACGACTGAGGAATGACGTCATGGCCGAGAAGTCTCTTTCTGCTGATTCTGTGCTCGTACCCTTACCATCAGTGGTTGCTTTCATGTCCTGACTAGACATTTCTATTCCTGGCCACTTTATCAGAAACTCCTCTTTTGCAATAAATGCCATTCTTTTTGTATTTATACTAAACATTACAGGAAAACTGTGCTTTAAAAATGCTAATATATGTGTAACAAAAATATTTTGAGTGGCCTGCATTTGTGCCTTGTGGTTTTGCTTAAATGGGAAACACTTTTTTTCAAGATTTTCCCCAAATTCCCTTACTGAGGTTCAGAGTGAGTTTAGTGATTAATTGGATTTCTTTACAGTGGTGGCCAATATAACCAGCTGATGAAGCTAAAATGAATGAAAAAGTTGAAAAAATAATATTTTAAACACTTTAAAATACATTACAGACCAAAAAACCTCTGGTAAAACAATGTTCTCAGCATCAGGCAGCAGGTTTATAACTTTTTTATGTAATAACCTTCTGTGAGCCAGTGAAGTTATTAATTAATTTCTAGTCATGAATTTCTACAGCTCGCAGTAAGTCCTAAACCATGCCCACAATCTGCTCCATCTTAATGAAGAGCTCGATTCTGAGGTACAGAGAAGTTTTGGGGCTGAAAAGATTTGTGTGACTTTTGACTTCTTGTCGAAGCAACGTTAGTCTTGTAGCTCCAGTTTCAAACTGAAGAAGCAGAATTTGGACCCTAACACGTCTTGACTGATTGACCACATCTGGGGGAGGCGGGACAGTGTGGACTGCTCCTTTAAGATGGTACTGGGGATTCCCCGAGAGGAAGTGATGAGTACATTGACCGAAACAGAAGACAGCACCCAGAGTTTTTATCTGTCTACATCAAACCACGTAGAAATCACAGGCCCGTGTGATCCTTCACTTTCAACGGCCTCTGTGCTTCATTACCAGACCGCATATCATCTCCATGGACTTTCATTAGCTGTAAACATGCTAACCTTTTTCCTTCAAAAGGACCTGGAGGACTGGAATAAAAATTGCTGCGACATCACCTACCTAACAACTAATTAATTGTCTGATTTATACTAAGTTATACAAGTCACTTCCTATGTTCAAAGCGTTGTTAAAAAACGAAGACAGGATCGTCTCTGTTGAACTTCACAGCTCCGCTCTGTGCCACAGCCCACTGCACTTACAAAGCCACAAGAAAGTCAGCCGAGCTGTTCTCTGCAGCCTCCTGTAATTCCAGCTGGTACCTGTGCATTAGGTCTGCTTGGAAATCACATCAAAAAAAAAAAAGATTAAAGTGCAGCGGAGGGAGCTCAGACAGCCCTGAAGTTTTCCACCATGGTTGATGTAGACCAAGTACAGGTCCTTCAAGACATGTGCTGATATGTACTGGCCACTTTATCAGAAACCTCTCCCCTGCAGCTTCACCTTGCCCAGTGACATCTGTGCTGAGGATGGTTCACCATACAAATAACACCTGCAGTATGTTGATCCTATGGTCAGAAACAGACCAGGGATGAAGATAACTGCACAGCTATAGTCTACAATTATGAGCCTGGGAGGTGGACCTAGAGACAGGTGGTGAATTATAGGTAAAACCTAAACGAATTGTGTGTTGTATCATCCAATTAAGCAATTAACGTCTTCTCACCCTCCATGGCCAAGTAGGCCCAGACAACTTTGAAGATGGAAGAGATCTGAGCCTCCGCAGTTCCATAAATCAGATTGTTTTGAACTTGAGTGCTACAAATGATCTACACGCTGGTCAACCATCATTGCCATAGTAATTGGCATTTCAGGGAACTGGCCTATACTGTGGTCCTCACAGTCTCCGGAGCATAACCCATCTATTGGAGATTCTGGACAGTCACTGGGCACCAAAATCATCAAAACACTGACCGGGAATATCTCCCAGAAGAACACTGTTCCATTCCATTCCAGTACAGTTTGTGTAGGTTCTATGCCCAGATAGCCTGTGGTGGTCCGACACCTAATGTGTCTGAAGAGATCGTTGGAGTGTGTGTTTGAGAATTTGAGAAGTGGCTTGAGAATTTTACTCCATATCATTAACTATAATGGTGCTGCAATTCCGTCACCGGTGGAGAGAATGTTTAGTGACTTGGTGAAAATCCGATAAACTTGGCTCAAGGACAACCAGACCACAATCAACCTGGACTTTCGATACGTCAGTTCAGGTTCACTCTTTGCTCCTGAAAAGAAAACCACAAAAAGTGTTTCCCCCTTTGCCCTTTCTTTTTCCCTCATTTGCTTTCTCTGTCCTCCCTGTCCAAAAAGCGGGAACTAGTCACACCAGCAGCCCGTCTGTCCTCACGTCTTTCTGTGACTGCTCTGAAGCACGACGGCTCTGAAACTACACGAGTGTCTTTGCAGTGTTGACCCGGGATGACCTGGCAGTGGCCACTGCCCGGCACGGATGTGCTACTCCGGGGCTTGGTTTTCAGACAGACACTGACAGTGGCTGTTAGCGACTAAAGGGGCATGCACAATGCCAGGGTGTCAACAGCTACTGTTCAGAAAACTGGGAAACTTGAAAAAGGAGGATGTTTGCAGAGTGCGATCGGTGTGTGTGTCTGTGCTGGCCTGGGATCGAAGGGGGTTAGCGTCGGGGAATGCAGGGCGGAAAAGTGTGGTATTTCGGAGAACGCCAACACCTGCGTCACTCTTGCCTCTCGTCCTCGAGGCATACAGTTTTGCCCCCAAGATCTCAGGCCATCATCATTCCCAAGACAGGAGTAATGTCCGGATCTGACCCGCACACACAGGGCTCCCTTGAGTGACCACTGGATTGAAATAGTTCAAAACAACATCAGAACTCAGAGTGGGAAGAGAAGAGGCATGACCACATTTTACAGTGTGAATTCATATGAACACAATATTTTTCCATTATACTATATTAGTGGTTCTTCTACTGTAAACATTCTGTACAGGAGTCTCTGCAGTGTCTTGGCCACTCTGACTTCCTTTGCCGTTTCCTCAAGAGAAGAATGCAATCTTGTGCAACCTTGTAAACTTCAGGAGCAATGCTATCTGAGTAGATGCCGGTACCAAAATGAAAGCATATTAAACACAAATTAAACAGAAATACGTATTTAAAAAATGATTTAAAAAATATCACTGTATTGGTATAAAACAGTTTTAGAAAATATTGCGATGCTATACTGTATGGGTTTATCCCCCTGCAATCTTTTTTGTCATTTTTTGGTGAAAACATTTCATCCTTAGATTGAAGCAGAATATAAATTAAAGCAGAGAATAAAATAAAAACTGTCCTAAGGTGCAACAAGTGAAATTTCTTTTTGCCTCTGACCAAAACACATGTGGTCATCTGGAAAGGGAGCAAGAGTGGAGGAAAAAGAAAGAAACAATACAAACAGCTTAACATTTTTGCTGCCTGCTTATGGGCTTTAGGGACAATCTGAAAAGCCCTTCTGACCCAGCATCTGTCCACGCCAATGGAGCTGGCCTATTCACAGCTGTGGTTTGGACTCACGGCTGCTTTATCGGAAACCCCTCCTGTAGCTCCTGTTTGCTGGTGTACTAGTAGATACTGTACCTGTCTGTTGATGCACAGTGTTAGCAGAACCACACACCAGAGACAACAGTGTCGCTGCTGTGCTGAGTGGACTATCACTGCTCAACAGTGGACATGTAGTTAAACAGTGGTCCAGCGCAAGGTGTTTCCAGTAAAGTGGCCAGTAAGTGGACGTGCAAGGTGGATGTCTTTAATAAGATGGCTAGTGAGTGGAAAGAAATGATTGGTGTTTCTAATAAGTGGCTAGTGATTTGAATATTTTGGTTCAATAAGTTTTCTACCTGTTCTTGTCTTTGACCTATAATTAGAAAGTCAGTCTGTCTGGACGATCCCTGGAGACAGCGAGCGTGAGCCTCAGGTCCTAAATCATATGCTTGCATGAGACACTTTACAACTAATAAATTAACTCTCATTTTCTTCTCCCTGTCCTCTTTTTAACTCTGTTGTTTCTGTTACTGTGTACAAATAAATAAACACAATTAGTAATAATAATCTTTCTTTCCTGCTCTCTCTCTTTCCTCTATCCTCTCTTCTTTCCCTCACTCTGTCTCTCTCTCTCTCTCTCTCTCTCTCTCTCTCTCTCTCTCTCTCTCTCTTTCTGTCTCACTCTCTCTCTGAAGGACAGTGCTATATTTAGAACTGTTTAGTTTATTTACCTGCCGTCCTGGCTACAAGTGTCCTTAGCATTCGTGTGTGTAAGTGTATGTTTTGAGAACCTTCATTAGAGCCCTCTTGTTTAGTTTTAATTAATTTTCTTTTATGATGCAGATTGTTTTGCACACACGTATCATATTTATTATTATGTGACAAACTGTTTTACTTTTGGGTGGTAAGCTGCTTTATAAATGAACTTCATGTCATGTTGTGGTCTTGTGTGTCAGAATTGAGAAACACACTTGCAGGACTCAAACACTTTTAATCTAAATGGCAGGAAAATAGACAAAGAACTGGCACATAGTAATTCCACACTTTTCAATGACTATTTTCAATGATCTGTATGACATACACAATCCGTGTGATAAGTAACTGCTGTCCAATGAGACATTAGGGAGACGTAATGGGCAGTTGTCATAAGAGAAAATTGTGAGCAACTCATACACATCAAGAGAGCTGAGGGCTGCAAAACACAGGCAGATTAAACGCACACACAAGACAAGCAAAGGCACAATGGTGAATGGACAATGATATCAGAGTTGAGTAAGGCCCAAGAAGACAGTGGGAAACAAGAGGCAGGTGAATCTAATCCAGGTTATGGGAGAAAACAAATGGGGAAATAGGCACGAGGGAGCCCAGAAACTGTGACAGTTGGGAGGTGGCACCCTGGTTGCCGGGCTGGGCATAGTCAGGGCCGTTGAGCTCGATAGAACTCATTGACTAGACCCTGTCTCAACATGTCTTGTGCCAGGGCACAGCTCTGCTCCTCGGGACTGTATCCCTCCCTGCGTGAGCCAGAAACCTGCAATGCTGGAGCTCCCTCAACCTTCATCGCCTCTGGGCAGGTAGGTTCTACCACTCGCCCCTACAGGGGTCTCAGAACTACTGGTCTGAGTAGAGGGACATGGAATACAGGTGAGATGCACATGTATGGGTGTAAATGTAACTGGTTTAAAATGAGACAGGATTGTGAAGGAACCAACATACACCATATAGACAAAAGAATAGGCACGTCTGACCATTACATCAACAGGGAGTTTAACGGCATTGCATTCAAATACATAGATTTTAATATGGAGTTGGTCCCCCTTGGCGACTCTAACAGCTACCACTGTTTTCGGAAGGCTTTCCACAAGATTTTGGAGTTTCTGTGGGAATTTGTGTCCATTCATTCTGTAGAGCATTTATGAGGTCAGGCACTGTTATTGGATGAGAAGGCCTGGCTCGCAAACTGTGACCAGAAAGTTAGAAGCATGGCATTGTCCAAATGACATAGTATGCTTGATTTTATACACCTGTAGCAATGACTGAAACACCTGAATTTAATAATTAAGAGGTGTGTCTCAATTCTTTTGTCCATATTCAAAATTCAAGATTCAAGAGAGTTTATTGTCAGCCCAGTCACATACACAAGTACACAGAGGGTTAAAATAGCGTTCTCTGAAGCAAATAGTGTACACAGACCAGGTCACCAAAAGAATGGCAAAGTGAAGACACAAAAATGTTGCAGCATCAAAGTACAAAAACTGGCAGGTAGTGCATATAGTGTACAAGGGGATAGCTAAGGAAGGTTTAAACGGTGCTCCACTGGTTGATAATCACTCCCTATCCCCAGGATGATACTGGGGTGCCTCCCTCATGGTCTGCATGCACCTGAAAACTTCTTCCCAGACGCACTCTGGTGTGTGGAACCACACATGCACTCTGTGGACTTCCATGGGAGAGGGATCCCATGGGCTGATTCCCAAGCACACACTCAAAGGGTGTTAGACCAGTCACGGAGTGGCGTAAAAAATCTAGGCATACTCTGCCCAGACAAGAAACTCTGACCAGTTGTGCTGCCAGCTATGGCAGTAGGCCCGGTGGAACCTGCCGAGCTCTTGGATGGTTCATTCAGCCTGACTGTTAGACTGGGCATGATGCCCGGAGGTCAGTCTGATGGTGACCCCCAGTTTCATGTGAAACGCCTTCCACACCCAAGGCACCAACTGGGGGACACGGTCCAACAGGATATCGTCCGGGATGCCATGGACACAGACACAGAACATGCCTTTCACACCCAAGGCACAAACTGGGGACCATGGTCCAACAGGATATCATCAGGGATACCATAGACACAGAACACATAACGTAACAGAGCCTCTGCTAGAGACTGGAAGGGGATAAACTGACAACCCTTTAAAACGTGCTCCATCATCACAAAAACCATTGTGTAGTCTCCAGACACTCTGTCCGTGTCTGGAGACTACACAATGGTTTTGGTGATCAGTGACAAAATCCACAGCTATGTACAATCAAAGTCTCTTAGGTATCGGTAGAGGCAAGAGTTTACCAGCAGGCAAATTATGTGGGCTTTTGACAAATGGAGGAAAAATGGAGGAGGAATGTTCTGTATTATGGACATTACAAGAGAGTGTAGGCCACTGCCATTTTCACTGAAATACCTCAACGGTTTGGGAGATGCCCGGATGCCCAGTAGCAGGTGTAGTATGGGCCCATTTTGTCACATAGAGTTGGATTCCAGTTTCCTGCATTATCTCCTCATCAAGACTATATGTTACTGGGGCTACCAATATGGACGCTGGCAATATGGGCTTGGGCTCTGCAGGATTTGCTGCCAAGGGATACAATAATGATAAAGTGCCAGCCTTACCATTTTTCAAACCTGGTCAATACGTGTAACTAATACAAGGTCAGAGTCTGCCATCCTTCTTCTCCACAAAATCGAAACCTGTGTAGGCAAGAGAAGTAGACTTGCTAATGAGTGTCTCAGCTACGTATTTACTTTCTGACTTGAATAAAGGGTAAATACGTGACCAAGGGGGTGTAGTTCCAGGCAGGAGCTCAATAGTGCAGTCCCTCGCCCATTGATTTTGGAGACCAGTTGCCCTGGAGGTGCTATGCATTCCAGGCAGGTTGAATATTCTAGGGAGATATGGAAATATGATGCGCTTTGGGGTTACTAAATTGGTAGCATAGGACAGAATAGGATTTTTAACATAACATGGCACCAAGATTCAGTCCAGAACTGGAGTATGGAGCCATAGCCAGGGCAGACCCAGAATGACCTGATGCTGAGACTGGGGCAACACTAAGATCTGGGTGTGTTCCATGTGGGGAACAATAAGTTGCAGGGGACATGAGACTTGTGTGAAAGAGTTGTCACTAACTGGTTTTCTGTCCATGGCATTAAATGTAACCAGGTGAGTTACAACAACCTTGGGGATGGATAACAAGGAAACTGGGATACAAAGATGCCAGTCAACCCAGACACAGAATGGCTAATGATAGATTACAAACTGTTCAAACAAAAACAAGTCTTTCAATACCCCTTCTTTTTAGTGCCATTTTCCTTCCTCAGCAGGCTCTGGTTGCACCTATGTCTCCTCCAACCGTACATGCATAGTCTGCCAGGATGGTGTCAGAGTCCAGCTACATAGGCTCTGACACCATCACTCCACTAGGGTATGTGGCAGTCAGCCAGGCTGGGAGTCAAGTGTGTGATGCCTCTTATGCTGTCCGCCCCTAAACGTGGAAGAGAAATCACTGACCAACCGACCACCCTGGCGAAGTTGCAGTAAGTGCTCACTGCTAGGCTGCCCTAGGACTGGATGGTCAAAGACCGTCTGGAAATGGCATCCAAACTCTGTGAAGTTTGACGTCAATGAGCAACCACTCCTTCCGGGAATTCCGCAAAGTATGACATAAAAGACAATAAAATATTCCTGCAGCCAGCTGGATCTCCAATGTAGCGTTCTGGCAGGGAAATGTGAAGAGGTTCACTGTGGAGAGGCACCAGCAGGGCTGGGGTTGGATGGCTGGTGGTGGGCATACATAGGTGACAAGCTCGGCCACGCGACTTGGTTTAGAACAGCATTGGCCTGCAGTAGTTAGTCCACAAAGAGTTCAGAACTACATACACAATCCGTGTGATGAGTAGCTGTTGGCACATGAGGGAGTTGCAACCACCAATTGTCAGGTGAGTAGTGTTGTCTTGACACGGGTCTTCGTGAGCCATTTGTAGAGCTGTCCCAGATTCAATATTCTGGAGAGCAGGACAGCAGGGGCGTGGCACTAGAGAAGCAGCCATGACATTTAATTGGGTAAATTGAGATAAAGAAATATATAACATATAATTATATATAATAATTATATATAACAATATATAATCTATTAACATGAATGATAATTTTATAGTATATTTGACATGCCACTGAATGTGTGGTTTTAAACAAATAAACAAGCAAACAAAAAAATAAATAATACTGCTGCATTACAAGTAACTGAATTATTGGCTGTTTCCCTGCATGTGTGTGTGTGCATGTGTTTGTGTGTGTAATCATGCTGCTGATTGGTGTCACAGGGTTTTGCAGCAACTGAGCCGTGCGGCTCTTTCTGAGCCTCATTTATCTCTGTCACACACAGACACACACACACACACACTCATTCTAGACATCTCTCTGTATGTCTCTCTTGGTCCTTCTGTGAAAACACAGACAAACACAACATGTTCTTATAGTGTGAACAGTGTGTGTGTGTGTGTGTGTGTGTGTGTGTGTGTGTTTGTGTGTGTGTTAGGTTAGTGCAATGTAAATGTCAGTTTGTGCGCTGTTATCATTGTCAATGAAAACAATAACATACAAAAGTCAAAATTCTTCCTATTGTTATTGTTCAACACCAGTAGTAGTAGCAGCTTTGTTTTTCCTCAGTGCTTAAAATAAAAACATGAGAACACTCAACAAAAACTAAGTGGGTTAATGTTAGCCTGCCATGTGCTAGCAAGTGCTAAGACTCAACATGCACCAAAACTGTGCCAACAATAGTCTACTGCAAACTTGTAACCAAGCTAACATGCAAAAAGTGAGAGGAAAATTTAACACACAATAAATGCTACATGAACATTTATGCAGAATAACATTAACATATCACAAGCCAGCACACCAGCTAGCAAGCCATGGCGAGGATCTTATAAAAGTGAGAGGAAAACTCAACATACAAAATCTAAGTTAAGTAATCTAAGTTAATCCAAGTTAAGTAGCTTGCTATTAGTCTGTCACAAACTTGCAATCATGCTAGCAAGCAAAACTAAGACTCTTAAAAAAGTTTGTGTAGAATTCAACACAAAACCAAAGCTACATTATCGGGTTAGGAACTTCAGGCTTAGCCTAAAACAAGCTAGCAAGTAATTGTAAGAAACCTCAACACACAACAAATGCTTAATAACAATTTAAGTTGAACAACATTAGTCTGTCATAAGCTAGCAGGTCAGCTAGCAAGCAATGACAAGGCTCTTAAAAAAAGGGAAGGAAAACAACAAAAGTTACATTGGCATATTCAGTAGCTCACTATTAGCCTATCGTAAAATAGCAATCAGGCTAGAAATTGCAATAGCATATTGCAAACTGGAAAAGGCTAACTATCACCACTGTTTAATGACTTCAGGTGCTGACTCAACTGAAATACTGTTAAATGAAGTTAAATAAAGCACTAATTTATGTTGTTCTGGATAAATGCCAAATACCGTAACTGTAACTGTATAAAGTTACAATATAAAAGCTAAAATAAGAAACAACTAGCTTTCAAACTTCTGAAAATGTCTTCATGGTTCCAAAACGTTTGTTATCGCCCAGCTAACAGGACATTCACCTTAAAGCTTCCTATTGGTTTTGGTGTTGTGTCCTCATGGCATTCTTTCTCTCTTTTGTATTGGGTTTTTATTTTCTGTTATTTAGTAGGTGGGCAAACAACCTTGAACAGGATCTGGTAAAGAAAAAAAGCCATGGAAATCAAAGAGATCTAAACCAAAGTTCTCCACACACTGGTCTGGCACGGGCGCCTGGGCGACAGTAGCTATGGGTTCACTGTGTGGTCAGGCCTGCTGTGGAGTGGACAGGCTGTGTGTGTGCAGATGCTTTTAATTTGCCTGTGGTTGGCAGTGCCAGCACAGAAGGGCTTTCTAGCCCACCGTTGGGGAACACACACCTGTCGCCCCCTACTGGCCACAATACATTCATTATTACATATAAATATAAATTAAATACGTGTTTGTTGATTCTGCTGTAATAACTTATTCTCATAGCCAACAGAGCTAGTCTCTCTGTGTCTTTCTCTCTCTCTTTTCTTTTTTATCCCTCTTTTCTTCTTCCCTGTCTTTTTCCTTCCTCTCTTTCTCTAATAACTTGTACTCATAGCCAACAGAGCCAGTCTCTCTGTGTATTTCTCTCTCTCTTTTCTTTTTTATCACTCTTTTCTTCTTCCCTGTATTTCTCCTTTCTCCCTATCACTTTCTTTTTTCTCTCACTGTTCTTCTTCCCTCTCTTTCCCCCTCTCTATCTCCCCAATCATCCTTCTCTCTCTTCTCTTCCTCCCCCTCTGTTTCTTTCTTCCTCCCTCATTCTCTCCCTCTTTCCCTCCTCTCTTTCTCTTTTCTTCATCCATCTCTTTCCCTCTCTCTCTCCTTTCTCCCCTTCTCTTTTCTCTCACTTTTCTTCTTCTCTCTTTCTCTTTCTCTCGCTGTCTTTTCTTCTCCCTACCTTTCCTTTCTCTCTCTATCTGTCTTTCCCTTATTGCGACAAACAGTAATTTATTTATTTATTTTTATTAACCCTTATAGTCACCCATGAACACACCACAGAACAGCACATAATGTGAACAATGTGAAATTCTTTCTCTGCATTTAACCCATTCACCAAGTGAAGCAATGGGCTGCCACCAATGAGGGTACCTTGCTCAAGGGTACCTCAGTGGTGACACTAGCAGTTGGGATTTTAACCCACAACCTTCTGATTGCAGGGCGAACGCCGTAACCATTTTTTGTGCACAGTTCTTACAGTTTTTGTGCACAATTTTTATAAATGTGATTAACATTAACAAAAAACATAAAAATTGTGAAGTGCGCGAGCCATAAGTAAATATGTGCAGAAGTGTGTTGTCCATGGTGTGTGGTAGCTTATTTTTACTCTAAAAGTCAGCAGAAAATATCGTTGGACTGGGGTGTCAGGGGGCACACAAACCCCCTGGTCCAATGATATACACGCGACAGTATGTACACCTATATCCTCCCTGAGGGGATTTTAGGCTTGCTTTGACGGCTCCGGGCCAAGATGGCAAACAATCTGACGTAAACATTTCGGTTCAGTTGCCCCTTTTGTTCTCTTTTTTCCCAGAAACGCCGCTCTGGCCTGATCTCTTGCACTAAGCTCAGAACGCCGCTGCCGGACTGGCCTGCCAGAGGCTTTGGACGTTGAATAATAATAAGACTCTTAAAATAGTTTTGGGATCAGAGAGCCGCTCAAAAACGTTCCCATTCATCCTAATCCGAGTCGAGTTAACACCAGATCGCTCACTTCCTCCCAAACCTGCCGAAGTGTTGACGGCCCTCCAGCAGAATATTTACGGTCCCCCCTCTGTCCAGCATGTCTCGCCACATCAAAGTTTCTGTTGCCCACGGACTTGAACAGGTCCCACTCTTCCGTTCGCTCTGACGTTAATTGACCTGTCGCTTCCTGCTGTCCTGTGCTGTGTCTTTGGACACACTGTTTGACCTATGACCTCCGGAGGGCTAGACGCATGCTGCTCCATTTCGAAAAACCGCCTGAACTCCGAACTGGTTCCTCATCTTTCCGTACCACTTCACACTGGAGCTACAAGGCTAATGTGAATAACAGATAACAGTGAGTTGTACAGTGTCTGATACCACATAAGCGAGTCAATTACAGATTTGCCAACTTGGTGTAATTGGTAGGGTAGCCTCCCCCCTTCTCCACCACACAGCAGAGTGCTTTGTGAACAGGACTGATCTGAGATGTTACAGAAAGTAACTCTAAATCAGTGTTCCTGCTCCTGAAGCAGTTTGTGAAAACAGACCCTATTGTGTAAAAAGGCAGCATTTGGCTACATGCGGAAGTTTAGTTTCATTTTTACAGCTCACAGTGAGTAATACTGCGTTCTAAACCATGTCAAGTCTGCTTCACATTAATGAAGAGCTGGATGTGGTTTGAGCTGGTTCAAAAAAATTTGGGGATGTGTAATAGTAAAAGATTTGAGTGACTACTGATTTCTAGTGTTAGCGACATTATCCTTGTAGCTCCAGTTCTAAACTAAAAAAGCTCCAAACACATCTAGGCTGATTATAGACCTCTGGGCTCAGTGGAGTGATTTGGACATCTGATGTTCATTAAAGTAGTCTATATTAGACTTGTTTATGTGGTTTCTGACACTGTATGACTCATGAACTTAATTCAGATTTTAGTATGGCTGCTAATGTAACAAGATAAATATGAACAGCTATAACTATGTTCTGTTAGCATCAACTCAGAGAGTTTGGGACATATAGATAGCAAATTTTGGTTTAAATTGTAAATTGTCTGCAGATCAGTACAAAAACGATATAAACAGCAACCTCAAACCTCTAAAACTCTGTGTGTTTGTGTATGTATGTGGCTTTACATTTTTCAACTAAAACCTACACTCTGCACCTCACACCACTCATGTATTTATAGCTGAAGCAGCGGAGGCCAGAGAAAATTCAACAGGTTTGTGACTGTGTGCGGGAGTCTAATGTAACGGCTAGGTGAGTTTTTACACACCACCCTGCCATCTCTACATTTCTACAGGTTTTACACACCAACCTGACATTTCTACAGCAGGGCTTCTGGCCAGGGACGTCCTGGCCTCTGAAAAATCCAAAGCGAATTCTATTTTTTGTCAAGTGTTGTTCATGCTTAAACAAGATGACTATATAAACATGAACATGTCAAAAAAGTTCAAAATATACCCTACCCATATGTTTGACGTATGCAGGTATAATACTGCTATAAAACAGATAGTCCTAGTTATGACATTTAATGGGCTGATTGGAATTTGAAGTAATCGACTAATAACACACACACCAACGACCACCTCATAACAACAGAACTCTGCATTAAAGATTAACAGTACTGTGAATGGAATCACTCGAGACTGTTCTGCTGCTCACGCGGACCACCAAGTGACCTGATAGATGACTACTTTAAACTGTTTAAACTAATGGGCTGGCAAAATATTTTTCTAGCTGGCACTAGGCTATAAGATAGCTATCAAGCCAAAACACAGCTAACAGGCTAAACAAAAGCTGCCAGTTACGAGGCTGAAAGCCACCCGATCTCACGACTTTTTGTGCAGCCATCACGATATACAATGTAATGAAAATACGTGCTGCAATCACGCTTTAGGGCTTTTTTCGTGCAAGGACAACACTTCACTTTTTCGTGCTAGGACAACACTTCACTACCCTTAGGAAGAGAAGAGAGAGAAGGATGATAGGGTTAGGGTTAGAGTTAGGGTTAGAGTTAGGGTTAGAGTTAGGGTTATGGTTAGGGTTAGGGTTAGAGTTAGAGTTATGGTTAGGGTTAGGGTTAGAGTTAGAGTTAGGGTTAGGGTTATGGTTAGGGTTAGGGTTAGAGTTAGGGTTAGGGTTAGGGTTAGGGTTAGAGTTAGGGTTAGGGTTAGGGTTATGGTTAGGGTTAGGGTTAGAGTTAGGGTTAGGGTTACGGTTAGGGACTTTCCCCGTCTCACGGCATTTCAACCTGTTTCAACCGCTTTGCAAACAAAAACGATAAGTAATCAACTCATTATTTCTCTCCTACTGTTCCTCAGTCTCCTGTTACCGCTGATACTGGCGATGTTACGCAGTGCACATTAAAATACATAGGGTAGTAAAGCGTTGTCCTAGCACGAAAAAAGCCCTAAAGCCTGACCGCAGTATTTTGATTACATTGTACATCGTGATGGCTTCACGAAAACTCATGAGCCTGGGCTCGCTAAAAGATAACAAGCTTAGAGATAACTAGTTAACAGGCCTGACAGATAAAGTATAGTTCACAGGCCAAAAGATAACAGGCTAACAAACATGTTAAAAGTCAACTAGCTAACAGATTTTAAAAATACTAAACTAATTAGCTGGATAAAAGCTACCTGGCTAAATGATAGTCAGTAGGCCTAAAGAGGCAGCTGGTGGCCTAGTAGTTTGGGAGTTGGCCCCGTGACCAGATGGTTGTGGGTATAAATCCCAGGACTGCTAGTGGCATCTCGGAGGAACCTTGAGCAAGATATCATCCCCACACACTGCTCCCTGGGCACTGTGCTCCTGGCTGCCCGCTTCTTCACTTGGTGAATGCGTGAATGATGCAGTTTACTGCAGTTTACAGTATTGGGCATCTGAAACTAATTTGAAAAATATATTTACACAAAGGTCTGGTGGAATGATATATGCTATTTATTAATGAAATTATTTATTTTGTGTACAAAGTTTAAATAACAAATAAATTGATATACAGCTTCACTTTTTTGAAGTAAAAAAATACATTTTAAGCGTATTAATAAATTGTAAATAACTGTTAAAACAAATAAATTGTTGATTTTTTAGTAAAGATTTTTCTAGAAATGTGCTTTTCTTTGCTGAAAATTAAAGTTATTTGAGTCAAATTTCAGTTTATGCAAAAATTATTGTAAAGAATGCTAATATTGTGTAAATAGATTTACTTTGAAGATATAAAGTACTATTAACATATGACTGGTAAATACTTAATGCTTCTATCTACTCAGTTCCATGTACTTAAAGTATGAAACTCTTTCTTGTACAGAAGTACATTACTGCATACATTACATTACATTCGTTGGCAGATGCTTTTTAACACATTCAAGTTTCAGGACATAATGCTTGTGAATCAAAGGAGTGTATTAAGTGCTACATCTTTATGTAAGAGTGATGCAAGAAGATGCAGCTCTGTTTTAGTTGAGTTTTTGTTTGAACACATTTTGGAGCTTAATTTGTTTTTTACACCAAGGCAAGTCTTACACACTTTCCAGTGCTGATAGATGCTATTTTCTGGATTTTATAGTGTTTTTAAACACTTTTGTACTCCATTGAGTATTTGTTATTAAAGTCACACCACTTTTCCTAGACCGTGGCTACAGCGTCCTCTGTGAGATCACAAAGCAAGATATCGTTTCATCGGTGAATTCTGGCGAAGCTCAAAGCCCCTTTAACCCCCCTGTTTACATATAAAAGTAATAATAATACCAGTTTCAAAATTACCCTATTTTTCACCCTCAAATCTTTGTTTTCTTTCTTTTGATCTAATTAAAGAAGACAGAAAACGATTGAAGCACAAACCCTCCCTTAAAGTAGGCGTGAGCGTCTCGCAGGGGTGAAGAAATCCGTAAATGACCGTGAAACAATGCGATCACGCCGAATAATGAGAGGGTTCAGGGGTGACGTGCTGCACAGGCCTCATGGGATTGAGCCTATATGTCTGCATTAAGAATGCATGGCCCATGACATAGGCGTTAGAGGACGTATGAAACCTGCCATTGAGTCCAAATGGGGTTTGTAAGCAGTTCATGAGGTCTTGAGGCTGATCTTCTCCAGGAGGTCCTGGGTGCGGAGGAGTTGTTGGGATGGAGAGTGTGTCTGCTCCCAGCTGTGTGTTTTAACTTTGCTTTAGACACACCTGCGTGCTGTCTGTGTAATTAGTGGCTCTGTAATGTTTCTCTTTCACTGCTCACATCAGCAAACAGGTGAAGGACTTTACCTCCCCATCCCCACCTACCCCACCTACCCTGCCTTGTACATAGCCAAATAGAGTTTATATCGTAATTATCATATATACATTCTGGGACCAATCAGAGCTTAGCTCCTGACCAATCAGGGGACAGCCTTCGGTAGCACACTATTCAGAAAGCCTGCTGAAGATGCTATGTATACACTGTTTACAGTGTACCCCTGCACAGTTGCGGTTCAGAGTTTGCGGCCTCAGTCGTTCACAGATTTTTTCATAGAACCAAACTAATAATTGTTTGTGGAAACCCCCGAAAAATTCATAGAAACCACAAATATCCTTTCATGGCAATATATAATTGTTCATGAATTTTATAGCTCAATTATAAAGAAAACAACTGTAAATTGTATAAATTTTAGTACTGTCGAGACAACGCAAAGCAACCATGTACGAAAGCGCATCTTGGGATGGTGAAATACCACTGTAGGTCTGAAAGTAGACAATTCTAGATTATTCATTTCTCCTTGCTGCTGATTGGCTGCTGCTCTGTGACGCATCTCTGGCAGATGCAGTCCAGCATTCCTGCATCATAACAGTTTCCCATGTGTATATAGTCAATGAGCTTATATATCATATATATATACATTTAGTGTATATATCACATAGTTAATGAGTATATATACATATATTTTATATAAAATATACTCAATGTATATATACATTTAGTGTATATTTCACATATACTCAATAAGCATATATATATATATATATATACACACACACACACACATTTAGTGTATATATCACATATACTCAGTAAGTATATATATATATATATATATATATATATGAGCATATATATCTTATATGCATGCAGTCAGTGAGTATATATATCATGTATAGAGTCTATGTCACAAATAGTCAATGAGTGTGTATAGCATGTATTTCACATAGTCAGTAAGTTTACAAAATATATACCACACAAACCATCAATGGCTGCATATTTATAATATATACAGTTGATAAGTGTATATATTACATACATCATATGTGTATATACATACATATTAAAATGTATAGAGTTGATAAGTGTATATATTACATACATCGTATGTGTATATATATACATACATTTATAATATATACAGTTGATAAGTGTATATATTGCATACATCATATGTGTAGTACATAGACACACACAGACACACATGCACATACACACGCACACAAACACATATATGTATAAGTGAGTTTTAAGAGTGAAACTTCTGCTTGTGTGGACTTTGTCCAACTTAGCCACATCAAGAGAAGTCTAAATCAGACTGAAAAGAAAAAATCTTAAATAAATCTGAAATAAAACTGAATTATACCTGAATTAAATCTTAATTAATGTAAAGTGAAGTTGAATTGTGTTGCTTGTGTTCTGGAAGCTGAGACAGAGCTGGAAAAGCATTATATCGATACTGACCATCGATCCACTGTCTGGTCTCAGCGTGTGTGTGTGTGTGTGTGTGTGTGTGTGTGTGTGTGTGTGTGTGTGTGTGTGTGTGTGTGTGTGTATGTTCACCCCTCTACACGAGAAA
>JBBJLS010076249.1:0-27369 GCA_037577275.1 Bryconaethiops microstoma
AAATGCAGAGGAAGAATTTCGTGCTGTTCACACTGTGTGCTGTGGTGTGTTCACGTATGACCGAATGTTCACTACACAAGTTCATCTTAATTTTCTTATGATGTTCTTCTTGCTCTTTTGTTCCAGCTTTGTCCTGTCTAAACAAGTCAGTATCTCAAAAATTGTACCGTAACCTGAATCACAAGTGAAATGAATAGCTTTTGCCATTAGGTTTGGAAGCAGTCAGTATGAAAGTGTGGGCGTGCTATCAGAATCCCTTCAAGGCTAATACTGTGCTGCGTTCACGTTCAGCTGCAATGCTAACTACTGCACTGGAAGCAGATTCTGACCCTGTATTTTGAAGTAATCAATCTCAATGATTTCCACAAGCGTCTTTTCTTCTGCCAACCTTTTTTCTGGACAATAACTTACAAATATGGATCTGCTATATTCATGAAACTTCCCTTGTGTAAGGCTCATGCTCGCCGCACTCACTGGAAAACATTGTAAAGACACTTTTCGGGCTTGGCAGCATAAATATGTTACTGATTACGATAATGAAAACAAATGCAGCCACATGGCCTACACCAGCTGCAGAGGCTTTTGGGCCACGTTGGTTTTTGATTAGTTGCAGGCTGGTGTTTAACAGTGAGCGGCAGCATAACTCAGCCTTTAATTCCTCCCATATTCCCCCAGCCTCATTAATCATGCTTTTGTCGTCGGGCTGCATTCACACAGGAACCTTTCTAGTGTTGTGTCTGCCTATGATGTGATCATTTTTGTCAGGAAAACACAGAGAGGTACATTTACCATTTTTAAACAGATGGCTAAAAAAAATACTTTCCAGATGTTAATTGATGGAACATTGTTTAAGTCTTAACTATGGTCTTTCACCGTCAGTTGTTCTTGTTTATGTGTGCTAAAATGCTGACATGTAGGGTAAATCTATGCATGGTTTGCTATGCCTGGCCCATTTTGTCAAATTATAATGTCCTGTGCTTGTCCATTATCTTTTGAAAATCTAATCTATCCATGTTCTGCTCCAAAAATGCAGTAGTAAAGCTTTGCCCTTTTTATTTTAAAATTAAAAAAAATAATAATAATTATTATTTTTTCAATCCCCCCATTTTAGTGTTAAGACTGCTGTACATTAACATTTTTGGTGATTCTGGATTAAACACAGACATCTGAAGTCAGTAAAATATATTCCCGATATCGTAGTTTTGGTAAAATGGACTTTTCTGCCTAAATCATCTCCTCATGATGCTGGCCACCTATGGTAAAATTGCCTACAATGTCAGTCAATCAATTAATACGATTCTAGCACTTTAGGACAATGGCCTATGTCAAGAGTGTGACTTAAGATGATTTATTTCAAAATAAAATGTGACTTAGGCAATTTTAATTTTAATGTTTAGTTAGTTTGTCAGTGTTTTATTGTTGACACAAACATTACTAGGAACACATTACTTCAAGGTGTTTACATAAGAGTGACATGAGCCTGTCATAAATATGACATGACATGTCATGAACATTAATGAAACTTTTTTAATGTTCATGACTGTTGTCATTTAGTGCCATTCGGCTTTTGTAATGTGAAGTTGACACTGTTTGGGATGTAGACATAAAAAACGAATGACACTTAATGACAACAGTCATAAATATCAGTGAATTGACATTAATGTTCATGACACGTCATGTCATGTTTATGACTGTCTCATGTCATTCTTATGTAGACACCTTCAAATAAAGTGTTACCATATATACATATGCTTAAGTCACAAAGGCATGTTCAAAAAATTGCCCAAGTCATTTATTTCTCTTAAGTTACATAATTCACACACAGTGTTATTACTATCCCAATAGTCATCCTTTGTTACATCCTTTTTGAGTGAAATTATCAATAAATGTCATGTTCAATTTTTGTTTTTTTGGTCATGTTCAGTTTTTTGTGTTTCCTGAAAAACTTGAGCGATTATTTTTAGCATGGTGTCGATATTTTACATGAAGTAAGAAACATATATAACATATAATACAGAACATATATGTTGCTTTGGATGTGGCAATGTCACAGAAACTCTTCCAGTAAAGAGCTCAACCACTGAGGTGCCACCGTTTCCGTTTCTCAAAACTGACTAAAATCTGATTAGGATAAATCACATATTCACAACCATAAACACATCTAGAAGCCCTAGAGTGAAGCTTTTTCAGTAGATCTGGGTCCCATCCATTGTAAATCAGCGCATGATGAATTCACTGATTACTACCATGCTAATGTTTGCAAGATTATGACAGTAATATGTTAGTATGACAAAGAAGGTATACGTGGGTGGAGCATGGATAGATTAACTGACTTGATGTTTTCTTCCATATATTCTCTCCTAAGTGTTTGGAGAATTGTTGGGATTCAGCAAACTTGCTTTTACCCGCACAGAAATTCCTGAACTTTCATCAGGAGCAGTCCCTGATGGCATATATGAAAAATTACAAGGAGCACCTTACACTCAGGTGCAAAATTAATTTGTCATTTGCAGGTATGCGCAGAAGGTGCGAACACACACACACACGCACACACAAAGCCGTTGTTTGATGTCTGAATAAGCACCTGAGTGAATGCAGGCTGAATTCTCTGTGCACCTGGGCAGAATTAGTTCATTAGCCGCTCCATTTGATTCCTCTGTCCTCCATTCAGCATTGAGAGGAGAAAGCGCTGGAGAGCATGGGAGAGGGAGAGAGAAAACACTTGTCATAGCAGTTAGCACTCAGCCATAACTCCAAGCTCATTTCCTTTTTGTTCCATGCTCAATAACAGATCAGTTCTGTGGAAACAATTGCTGTGATTGCTTGAACATGAGCCAAGGCATCTTCCCACTCTCAGCACTGCTGCTCATTTGGAATTATTAATGGCAAAGTGTGTATGCTGAATTTGAATGTATGTTCTAGTAACTCTTTTTTGAGGTCTACTACTTAATTACTACTTAACTATTAGCAAGAAATGTATAAATGTGATAAACTGATTCAGTGCAGAATTGTTTACTAAAATGGAACATACTCATTCTAAATGATCACTATTAATACTACTAGTAAAAATGACCTGAAAACAGTAAAAGTTGTTGAAACATTATTAAATTGGTTTAAATATCAAGTAAATGTACGAAGAATATAGAAATACCCTGCATTGAGGATGAATGGAGAACAGCGTTTTAATATGAGGGGGACGCATCGGTCCATATGTGGGGGGCAGGGTTTGGGGGTGGGAGCGGGGTTAATGGGTTGCTGCATGGGTGCAAAGCCTCGGTCCTTTTAGGGGGTGTGGCTGGGGGGGTTGGAAATCACTGCCCTAGGCCACGTTAAATGAATGTTCAACTAAATGAATGTTTAACTAAAGTTGAACATTCATTTAACGATGCCAAGGCAGCGGTTTCCAAACTTTTTTTTTTCTGCGCACAATGGGGCTGACGTTACCTGCTCCAGTTTCGAGTGGCCTGTCTGTGCACTGACAATTCACTTTACTTGCATGCAGGGAGTTGGAGGCAAACCCAGAGCGGTTTTCCAGTGGTATGTGTATTCACCTATCGATTAAGTGGAATGGATTCTTTCACGAAAGATTCAAGATTCAAGATTCAACAGCACTGGGTGAACTAATATTTTATGTTAAATGTAGGGGTCCAAACGAATAATTATGAAATGAAAAGGGGACACGTCCCCTTCAGATTGAATGGCGGTGACGCCCATGCACTGACAGTCCTAATGTCAACACTTCTAAAGAACCCATTGCTTTAAGATGTTCCATCTGGTATAGCATGTAACTGGTCCAACTCACATCCACGGTCATACAGTGGATTTGGTCATCAAGGAGAGTCTCAGTGTCTGACTTGTTACTGCTAGGTTTCAGCACTGCCTTTGACACTGTCAGTCATAAAATACTGCTAAAAAGATTGGCTTAGGGAAAATATATTTATCACATACACAATTATACAAGTACAACGTGCAGTGAAATGTCCATGAGACTGTGCGATTAATTAATTACAATTAATCAAAGGGTAAAACTAAGTAATGTAAAATATAGAAAAAATATATTCAAATAAATATTACAAGTGTAAATACCTGAGATGTGCACAAGAAACATGGTAACTATTTGAGATTGCTGTTTGTAGACTACAGTTCAGCGTTCAACACAATAGTGCCCAGTGGACTGTTCACAAAGCTGAGGGATCTAGGACTCAACAGCCATGTGTGTGCATGGGTGTTGGACTTCCTCACTGGCAGATCTCAGACGGTGAAGGTGGGTAGGTGTGTCTCTGACAGCATCACCATCAACACAGGAGCGCCACAAGTGTGTGTACTCTCGCCACTGCTGTACTCCCTCTATACTTCTGACTGTGTGGCCACTCATGGCTCCAACATCATTGTGAAGTTTGCCAATGACACAGTGGTGTTGGGCCTCATCTCCAACAATGATGAGACAGCCTACATGGACGAGGTGAAGAACCTGGCAGCATGGTGTCAGGACAACTGCCTCCAGCTGAACATCTGCAAGACCAAGGAGCTTGTGGTGGACTTCAAAAGGAGACAGCAGCAAGACTACAAGCCCCTCATCATCAACTGAGATCCAGTGGAGAGGGTATCTCGGTGTCCACATCTCCTCAGACCTGACATGGACTGCTCACAATCAGGTCCAGTCCAAAAAGGTAAGACAGTGCCTGTACCATCTCTGCCAAATGAGGAAGTCTGGGGTCTCTTCAGTGATCCTTAGGACTTTCTACTCAGGTGCCCTTCAGAGAGTGATCCGTGCAGCAGAACGCTGCTGCAGGTCTGCTCTCCCTTCCCTGGAGATGTAGTTCAGAGCAGCTCAGATATTAAAGAACTTGTCCCATCCCAGTAACGGACTGTTTCAACTTCTGCAATCAGGCACTATCATGGCCAAAACAGAGAGACTCGAGGAGTTTCTATACTCAGGCCATTTGAGTCCTAAATCAGAGCATGCCCCTCTCACCTCATGTCACATTCATTGTCATATTTCATATCATTCATTGTTATATTTCATATCTGTCTTCATGATTTATTATTACATCACATGCTGCTACGCTATACATGCTGCTACACTACTCTGTTTACATTACTCTGGTCACTCTGTTACATTACTCTGTTAACATTACTCTTGAAAGTGAGTTTCCTCAGTTGTCTCTTATGGTAGAGACGCTGCCTTGCCTCTGCCAGTCTATGTCAAATCCTCAGAGATTTTGAAGCTGCCTAGATATCTGAAGCTGGTCACCCATTGGTGTTGAGTAGTATTGCCGCTGTCTCCTACTGAAGTCCGCCACCAACTCCTTGGTTTTTGCTGACATTTAGTTGGAGGCAGTTCTGATACCACAATCTCAGGTTCTCCGCCTCCTCCATGTATGTTGTGTCAATGTTGATGTAGATGACGCCCAGCACTGCCGTGTCATCATGAAATTTGACAGTGGTGTTGGAGTTGTGTATGGGGCACTATTATATTGAAAATTGAACTGTAGTTCCCATGTCCACGTGGTTGAAAGTGGTGTGCAGGAAATGAGAGATGGTGTCCTCCTTTGATCTGTTAGTAGGCAAACTGCATTAGGTCTGTGAAGCTGGGGATTGATGCGGTCTTCAATGAGTCGCCTTCATGACTACCGACATTAGCGCAACAGGACGGTAATCATTCAGGCGTTAAAGGCTTATTGTTCAAGGTCTCACTGTTCTTTGATCCCGAGATAATAGTGGATCTTTGAAAGCATGTGGGGACCATAGACTGAGCCAGCTCATTGAAGATGGAGCTGAAGAATCTGGTCAGCTGGTCTGTGCATCAGGGGCCCAGGGATACCATCCGACCCTTGCACTTTAATATCATTGACCTGCTGCAGCACACAGGCTATAGCTGTCACTAACCATATGGCTAGTATGAGTAATCAGGATGAGCCGTCTGCGCATGAGCATGTCCCATGTGATGTGTTGGTAAAAGTTTGGCATAACTCATTTGAGGTTTGCTTTATTAAACTCCCAACATGATGAGCTGGGTGTTTGTTTTAGGTCCCAGAAAGCACATCATGTAATTCAGACACTGGGAGGCATCAGAATGTTGCAGCCCCTCACATCCAATTGGAAAGTCACTCTTGCTCTGAGATTGTCCATCTCATTGCCCATAGACTGAACATTCATGAGCAGGATGCTGGGCACTGGAAGCCGATGGGCTCATTTTCTCAGTCCGTTCCACTGTTCCTTCGTTTGTCGCCATGGGGCCTCATGGCCACCTCTTTTATTCTCTTCCATAGTTCCAATGTCCTGAACTGTTGAACTTCCATAAGTTACTAGAGCTGTTGATATATGGGCATAAAACAACCAAAATCAGAGTCAGAAAACTTGATCTCAGAGTAACTTGCTTAAGTACAAATGTTATAATGTTAGTTCTGTTTGGGAACAGAGGAGGAAAGTTGAAACTTAATACCTACCTGTAACTTTGGCAACTAAGACTGCAACCCAGGCAAGCCAAAAAATTTGGTGTAATCTAGATGGTAATGTGGTGCGATTTGAGAGCGGGATATGTTTTAAAGGAATAGAAATTGCATCAACTATATCAGGGTATTGCATGCAACATAACTTAATACAAGAGTTAAAGAATTAATTAAATGAGCTAAATGGAAAAAGGGTTAAAAGAGTAAAATACACACAAAAATTAGAAGGACTGGGTCAATCATGGCTGAGGCTAGCCAGTGGGGCGATGGGCCCTAAAGGGGTAAAAATTCTCAAATGAAACAAATTCACTCTTCCCATGCACACGTGCCAGCCACACACACACTCCTCAGTGAAAGGGAAACCACACCCAGAGCATCACAACACACAGGAAGGGAAGACCACCTTGGACACCACAACCACCTTGGGCTCTCAGCACTATAAAGCAAAAGCAAAAAAATGATTAATTTCAACAAATTTAAATCAAAACCTTAAAATGAATCCAAATAGCCAAAAGTAAAAGCAACTTAAACTGTACAATCCAATATGCTGCCAAAATTATCTGATTACCCAAAAAAAAAAAATAATAATGCAGCATCACAAGAAAATATACTGAACAAAAATAAGACAAATACATAACACAATTAAAAGCAAATCCCTAAACAAAGACAATTTAATTAACAATAAATGAACTTAATTCCAAAGAACAGAAAACTAAGAAAATTGACTCGAACTCCATTTACATGGTATAAAATAACCAGATGCCCCAAGCTCTGACAGGAAGATTCAGAGAGCCGAGCGAGCCGAACGACTCCCAAATGACTCAAACAAACCACGGTCAATGAATAGCCGAGCGTTGCAGCATGGCGATAGACCGGAGCATCACACACAGACACCTGTCAAGCAGCGTGAAGCAGAGCTCAGATGAGTAACACGAAGCAGAGCTCAGACGAGTAACATGTAGCAGAGCAGCAGGCTGAACCAGCAAGCCGAAACAGCATAATAAAACTCAAGACAAAACAGCAGCGTCCAGCTCTAAAAAGAAAAACCCACAACACTTCATTAGTGCAAGAGGTACAGAGATGAGGGTATAACTAGCAACAAGACGTACATACCTATCAATCTCTGTCTTGTAGATCACCTAAGAGAGAGAGGGGGGAGAAAAAGGTGCAAAGTGTGCTACACACGTGAAAAGCAGCTCGAGAAGCTTCACCCACACACCGATCAAACAGGTGGCCTCCAAGTGCCCCAATACAAGGCATGCCACTCGAAGTGGGAAAAAATAAATACATATCAGCCAAAGGAACCACAATCAGGATGCCACGCGTTTAAGGGAGCCACACAGGTCTTACCTGCACCAGTAACACCGGAAATCAGAAGTGATCTAACCCGGAAGTAGGGGGTCACGAGACCAAAGGGCAGGACACATATGGGTAGGTACCATAGCCTTTTTATATTATACCCTACTCCCAGCTAATTGGCTAATAAGCCAGTGCAATGAGGTGCAGCCTTACCCTAATCAGAAGGTAGGATGAGATTTATCCTGCTACAGTAATTTTAGATTTAAGTGAAAGTGACCATTCTGTCATATGTGAACACACCACAGCACACAGTGTGAAATTCTTCCTCTGCATTTAACTCATTCACCAAGTGAAGCAGCAGGCAGGCAGGAACACAGCACCCAGGGAGAAGTGTGGGGATGGTACCTTGCTCAAGGGTACCTCAGAGGTGCTTAACAGTTTTGGGAATCAAACCCACGACTTCCTGATCGCAGGGCGAATGCCCTAACCGCTAGGCTACTAGATTTAGTGAGAATGTTAAAGCTATAACTGAATCGCCATTCTGGCATCTCAAGAGTAAGCTAAGAATATAGATTTTATGTCAAAGTAAGATTTGGAGAACCTTATTCATGCCTTTATATCCTGCAGGCTTGACTATTGCAATGCTCATCTCACAGAGAGTTGGCTCTGGAGCAGAGCCCCCCTTCCAGTGTTTTGATTCAGTTTCATTTGAAGTGAAGATCCTCCGGGACTTTGTATTTGTGTTTTGTGTATACGTGCCCACCAGAGTGAAGATCCTCCGGCTTCTCAACATATCTTCAATTCCGACCAAAGACTTCATTGGCATTCTGGATGATATGTGAGACAGAAGCCTTTCCTATCTTTTTGCCAAAAGTTCTTGGCAGACACTGCTGGAATTTTACCTGGGACAGGAACTTTAACTGGGAAAATCACCAGCTCTTGCCTACACCACAGTTACATTAACTCTGTCATTCAGCCTTATGTTCCTGCTCACTACCTCCATCCTTCCATGGAAAATTGTCTGGCTCTGCCATCCTTACACACAAAGCAAACCAAGTCCAAACTCTTCTGTTTTGTGGTGATCCCCACTGGAGAAATTAGCTGCCTGAGCTGACATTAGCAGAAGGAGCTTCTCCTGCGCTAATGCACTTACTGCATTACTCTTACATAAAGATTTAGCACTTAGTACTCTTCTCTGGTTCTCACACTGTCCTGAAACTTGAATGTTTCCTCATATTGTAAGTCACTTGGGATAAAAGCATCTGCCAAATAAATGAAATGGAATGGAAACCAAAATTGAGCTTTTTAACTCCAAACGTTCAAGGTGGGTAGAAATAAAGACAGCTACAGAGAAAAGCACCTGATACCAAGTGTTAAACATGGTGAAGGATCTGTGGTGCAGTGGGGCTGTTTCTGCCCTGGCAGTATTGTTCACAGTCATGACATTATGGATTCCAGGAATTACCAGGACATTTTAAATGAAAATGTGTATGCCTCTGCCAAGAAATCAAACATTATCATGTTTGGTTCTTCTGGCAAGGCAATGATCTAAAGCACACATCAAAATTCACTCAAAAAAGTTCAGTGAAATCAAAATCATGCTTCTCCATGGTCGTACCAGTCCCCTGACCTAAATCCAATTGAAATGTGAGGTTTGAGCTCAAGAAGAGCATACATAAGAGAAGAGAATTCAGATTAGTCAGAACTTCATATTTAATAGATGAAGAGAGAAAGCCTTATCACCCTCATTATATGTATTTCCTAGAAATCTTCTCTTTGGGTTTCTAAAATAACATATACTTTATTGTCCAAGCAAGCAATTAATTTGTTTAGGGGCCTGAGATCATCAACTGAAACTAATTTATTTTGAATGCCATCAGTAAAACTATGAAATCTAATTTCATGATTAGTAGTAAGTTTGCCAAAGTGTAATGAACACAGGAACATATATAGAGACCCTTAGATGGATCCCTGTTAAACAAGCAAAGTTGATTCTCTTTTGTGTGTGGTTTTCAAAATTACCTCTATTTTAAAGCGTTTGAGAGACCTCGCTAAGCTTTCAAGTCTATCTGTCAAATGACTATGCCTGACCTTGTCAAAAGCTGTATTAGAATCAAGGAAAATAAGAACTATAAAAAATAAGTCATTTACTACTTGACCAGCGCAATCTCTGGAGTCTTTTTTCAGTAACTGATTGAGCAAATGTTTTCATTTGAGTAATTTTAGTAATGCTTCCAGTGACTCTAGAAGGATTTGTGAAATCACACATTGTCAGGGAAGTTTAAGAGTCTTTAATTTTAGTGTTTTAAAAATGTAAACTTTTAAAATGCTTATTTAGATTTTTAAGGGCTCTATGGAAAATATCAAGATTTTGTCATTTTTAATTCCAGTGTGTAGACATAAATGGACTATCCTTTCCTTTTCAATGGAAAATCTCTATTCACAGCACTACGTAATCCAGGACTAGGCTTAATCCCTGTCTGGGAAACTGGGCCTTAGAGTGTTAAAATGCATGTTGGGCACAGATGGGCCGTCAGGACACCAGGGCAATCTACAGATCTGGCCCTACCTGCTAGGACTATGCTTTGTGAAATGATTACTTTTATTCTAAACGATCAGCAAATTTATCACCCCCTCGCAGAGATGAATAACAGAAGTGGTTATTGACTGGGGTGGATTTATAAAGCGATGAATGGTAGAAGAAAGGTAATTTGGCATTGTCCTTGTGTCCATTTAACAGAGCAGAAAAATGGGGCTGTGTAGTTGTTTGCTTACAATGGTATTATAAATGAAAATGCATTCTTTAAGAATCTCGTAATGCACATACAATTATAGTTTTTTTTTCTCTACATGCTGAGTTCTTTTAAACAAATGTATTTCTGCACCCTTAAAAAGGGAGTTTTTCAAGGATTCTTAAGAAAAAGCAATTGCTGTTTTTCATCCATAACAACTAAAAGAACCACTTGGATGCTCAAATGACTAAGGAGTTCTTGTCACGTTCCATGAGGTTCCATGATGGATTTTTATTAACAAAAACACAGACTCAAAACAGAACAGAAAGAGGCACGAGGACCTTTTAAACACAAAGCATAACTACACAGAAGGTAGTTAGATACATAGAGAATGTGAGGGTAATTGTGAGGGTTGGCCAGCCAATAAAACATCAACTCCAGAAACTTAAATACAAAACCTACACAGACATCAACCAATCCTAAAACACAATCACTTTAACTGAAACACAGAACAGGTGAACATGATTCTAGACACACACAATTTCAAAATAAAAGTCTCTAACACAAAAACTACATAGTGGCCTCCTCTGGCCACTGTCCGAGACATGACAGTTCTTCTCCATGATGGACAGCTTGCTGTATATGTTTTCTTAAAGAGGGTTTAAAACATGGTTATTAATAGAACCAAAAAGGGTACTGCTATTATCTAGGGAATTTAAGGACGTTGCTGCACTCACCATCAATGAGGAGAGCGGCGAATATAAAAGGGCTTGTGCACTGCAGCACTGGGAGGTGGCATGGCTACTCTGCTGTGTAGTCACCCATATCTTCCCTATCCCACAGACTAAAGCTGAGAGCACTTTCAGTGGTACTGGAAATATCACCGTTGCCATCTGAGGTTCGAGACCTGCTGTCATCCACCTGTCGTTGAGCCTGGTGACTTAAACCACCCCGCTTACCTAAACCACCTCCCATCTGAAGACACCAAAGCCTCCACAATTCCTGCTGCACTAATTCACAGCTGTACCCTTCTACTTATTTATAAATAAATCACCTCTATTGACTCCTGTTTCCCAGTGTCGGTTTTGGTACCCTCACCAGTTGGCAGTGCCCACAACACATAGAGAGAATTTTGTTACTGCTTACTAGGAGATACTTTAGTTTTTCATTACTGTGATTTACCTTCAAATAACTTGGCACTGAACAGAATAAAGTTGCTGAACAGAATAAACATATAAAAACTTGGGCAAAAGAATACCTATGTGACTATTAGATGCTGTGTGTTTGACTATTAGCTGCCAGCATGACATTTCTTTTTTACTTGGGTGTAAAACAAAGTCATTTCAAACAATGAAGCCTAATTTGAGTCTACAGAACAAGTTTTTTTTACCTTAACATCTTGCATGAAAGAATCATTGACACAGACTGCTCACTTTTAGAGGGAGTTTGTGTGAAAGGGAATGAAAACTTTCAGTCACACTAGCCCTATCATATAAATCCCTTTTAAAGAATCAAAGATTGGATTCTTGAACTGTTTTTGTTCAGGATTCTTTGAACCTTGGAGCTATTTAATGTTGTGTAGTCGCCTAGACAGGGGGCTAGACAAGCACTAGGACAGACCAGGACAGAGACAGGAACTGGAAACAAGAGAGTGACTGGAACAGGAATTTATACAGAAGTATAAACAGTGACAAAACTGAGCACAAAAATGTAACATAATCCAAAATCACTCTGACAACTTAAGACAAACTGATATACAAGTCTGAGATCCTCCTGGAGTCTGGCCCCATTCTTTTATATTAATATGTTTATGTCACATGCACCAGATCACGTGACGTCAATCGGGACCGGAAGTGACGTCACGCAGTGGGTATAAATACAGGAAGAAAAGATAAGTCTGTACACAGACATTGAGTTCATGCTCCACAAGTGTCCAACTCAACTCTACGGTACCGTAAGTACACTGGGTTTGCTTTCCTCTCTTTATACTTCTTTCTGTGTACGTGTGAGAATGCGGATTCCTTTGGTGGGAATCTCAACTCCTCGTGGGAGCGTTCTCATAACAACTGCATGTGTTACCAGCTCTATCGTGTGTATCCGCGACTGGGCTCTTCCCTCACGCTACATCTGGATACTTACAGTTCGATCGGTTCTGATTTGTGACAGAATGTCTGTGTCCACTGTAAGCCCAGCGGATCTCGCCCGCGTATGGGAGGTAGTCAATCAGCAGGCTGTTGAGATTGTTAACCTGAAGCAGGAGGTAGTGAATCTCAGTGCTGAGATCGCTACTCTGCGTCAGGTGACGCAATCTCGCGCCGCTGAGCGACCCCCCCAACCGGCAGTCCAACCTTCTCCTCCTCCTCCTCCTCCTCCTTCTACTCCTGCTATCCTTAAGATTGCTTTACCTGACAAATGGGATGGAACTGGCAAATCTTGTGAAGTTTTTCTCACCAATCTCTCCCTTGTGTTTGAGTTCCAGCAACAACGCTACCCCACGGACCGAAGCCAGATTGCACTCCTGACGTCCCTCCTCACGGGGCAGGCAGCGGAGTGGGCTACTGCGGTCCTGAGATCGGGTAGTGAGGTGGCCTACTCCTACCCCGACTTCACCAAGGAACTCAGGGCCGCATTCCATCACCCTGAGAGTGAAGTGGTGGTGGATTCACGTCTCTATCACATTCAGCAAGGTGATAGACCCCTGAGTAAGTACACCGCCGAGTTCAGAACCCTCTCAGTTCAGACCACCTGGAGCGACACGGCACTTCGCACCACTTATTATGAAGTCCTCTCGCCACGTATAAAGGCGGCGTTGGCTGCACAAGAGCTCCCAGAAACATTAGAGGGGATGATAGAGCTCAGTCTCCGTGTGGACAAGAGGCTCAGCTTGCTACCAAAACCTGCACCCCGGACCCGGAGGTTTGACATACAAGCCCCTGCACCATCATCTTTCAGGTCAGTACCACCTACTTCACCCTCAGAGGCCCACTCTGGAGCCGGGGAACCCATGCAGATAGGGCGCACCTCCCTGAATATGATGGAGAGAGAACGTCATTTCCGCGAAGGCCTTTGTGCCTATTGCACCTCCCCCGATCACCACCGAGCTATCTGCCCTCTCCGTCCGGGAAACGGACAGACCACGTGAAACGGGGGAGGCTCTCACCTGGTCCGACGATTGCCATGTTCAATCTCCCTTCCATTTCCCGATTAACACTCCAGGTAAATCTTCAGTTGGGCCACCAACAGATCGTGGCCACGGCCTTTGTTGACTCAGGGGCCGCTGGTAATTTCATCGATCAGGCTTTTGCTGCCCAGCTGGGGATTGAGACTGAGGTGTTATCTCAACCCTATAGAATCACTGCCATCGACGGTCAACCCCTCATCACTGGACCCATCACTCATCGCACTACTCCCATCACTTTAAACATCCAAGGACAGTCCGAGAACATCTCCTTCCTTCTCACTCAACTCAACTCACCTCCCATCATTCTCGGACACCCTTGGTTGGTTCAACATGACCCTCTCATCTCCTGGTCACGCCATAAGATTCTTTAATGGGGTTTGACCTGTCAGGAGCTCTGTCTCCAGGCAAGGGTTGAGACATGCTCTGGGGAGTCCGAGGCCCCCGACGTCGACAAGGAGTTAATTCCCATTCCGTATCATGACCTGGCTGGGGTCTTCAGCAAATCTAAGGCTGTTCAACTACCCCCTCACTGACCCTACGACCTCGCTATCGACCTTCAGCCAGGCTCGGTACCACCCTGCGGCCGACTGTCCTCTCTTTCTGCAGTGGAACAGAAAGCACTTGATGAATATATCGCTGAGGGCCTTCGTCAAGGAACTCTCCGACCCTCCAGCTCTCCTGCGGCCGCGGGGTTCTTCTTTGTGAAGAAAAAAGACGGTGGACTCCGGGCATGTGTCGACTATCGGGGGCTCAATAACATCACTATCAAGAACCGTCATCTGCTCCCTCTGACCAACACCGCCCTGGACACCCTCTCTGGTGCCAACATCTTTACCAAGCTGGACCTCCGCAGCACCTACAACTTGGTCCACATCAGAGATTGTGATGAGTGGAAGATGGCCTTCATAACCCCCACTGGCCACTACGAGACTCTTGTGATGCCGTTTGGATTATGCAACAGTCCGGCTGCCTTCCAGTGTTTCATCAACGATGTCCTCCGGGAGTTCTTAGGCAAGTGGTGCTTCGCCTATCTAGACGATATTCTGATCTACTCCAAGACCCCAGAGGAACACATACAGCATGTCTGGACTGTCCTGAAGAGGTTGCTGGCCCACCAACTGTTCTGTAAGTTGGAAAAGTGTGCTTTTCACCAGCACTCCACCACATTTCTTGGTTTCGTCATCTCATCTAAAGGTGTGGCCATGGATCCCCAGAAGCTGGAGGCTGTGCGTTCATGGCCCCTACTCACGTCACTTAAACAGCAACAACATTTTCTGGGGTTCACCAATTTCTATCGGCGATTTATCCGGGGCTACAGTTCAGTTGTGGCACCTCTGACGGCTCTCACCAAACCTCATCAAGGTTCCTTCGCTCTTGACCCTTCTGCCATCAAAGCCTTCCATCGTCTCTGCCAACTTTTCACCTCTGCTCCCATCCTTCTCCATCCTGATCCCACCAAATCATTTGTTGTTGAGGTGGACGCCTCTGATGTGGGCGTAGGAGCCGTCCTCTCACAGCACGGTCCAGACCTTAAAATCCACCCTTGCTGCTACTTCTCTAGGAAGTTTAATCCCACTCAACAACGCTACGGGGTAGGGGACCGTGAGTTGTTGGCCATCAAGTGGGCGCTAGAGGAATGGCGTCACTGGCTCCAGGGCGGCGGTGACCCATTCACGGTCTGGACCGATCACCAGAATCTCATCACCATCAAACAAGCCAAACAGTCTAATCCCAGACAGGTGCAGTGGGCTGTTTTCTTTGAGCAGTTCAACTTCCACATCTCCTACCGCCTGGGGTCGAAGAACATCAAGGCAGATGCACTCTCTCGTCAACACCAAGGGGAGAGCCCCCGGGTGGATCCCGCACCTGTTCTACCACCACATCTCATCCTGGCTCCTCTCCGGTGGGGGTTGGAAGATAGAGTCCGCCAGGAACAGACCTCGGAGCCGCCTCCTCCGGAAACCCCTGACAACCGACTGTACATGCCGACCAGGACCAGATTCAAGATTCAAGATTCAAAGCGTTTGTCATATGTACAGAAAAAAAAGTGGCATTTTCGACCAGATCGGAAGTCCTGCAATGGGCTCACTCTTCGGCCTTGGCTGGACATCCGGGAGTGGCTCGCACTCTGGACCTCCTTAAACGGGCCTTTTGGTGGCCAGAGATGAAGAAAGATACCCAAGAATTCGTCCAAGCCTGCGATGTCTGCGCCAGAGCCAAGAGCACCAACTCTGCTTCTCCGGGTCCCCTTCATCCTCTGCCGGTCCCTCGACGACCTTGGAGCCATATCTCCATTGATTTCATCACTGGTCTTCCCGATTCCGGAGGCAAGAACACCATTTTAACCATAGTGGACCGATTCTCCAAGGCTGTCCACCTGGTGGCTCTTTCCGGACTCCCCTCCTCTAAAACCACTGCTGAATTGATTCTTGAGCATGTAGTCCGATTGCATGGGCTCCCCAAGGACATCGTCTCGGACAGGGGGCCCCAGTTCATGGCCAAGTTCTGGGATGCCTTCTGCCATCTGATCGACTCCACAGCCAGCTTGTCCTCAGGGTACCATCTGCAGTCGGGCTAACGGAGTGGGCCAACCAACAACTGGAGCGCTTCCTTCGCTGCTTTGTAGCTGATAGACAGCGCTCCTGGGCACGCTACCTCGTCTGGGCTGAGTTGTCTCACAACCTGCTGACCTCCTCCACCACCGGCCTCAGTCCTTTCGAGGTATGCTACGGTTTCCAGCCTCCGCTGTTCGACCATCAAGAACCGGAGGTTGATGTACCATCTGCCCAACAGTTGGTCCGCCGGTGCCAGCAGGTGTGGTCCCGGGCTCGAAAGTCCATCTTTCGGGCCAACGGTCATTACACCACCCAACACCTACGCCAGCACCCTCCGGGGCGATTGTTCCACGTAGGTGACAGAGTCTACTTATCTACCCAGCACATCAAACTCCACATGGATGCTCGCAAACTCACCTCCCGCTTCATCGACCCCTACAGGATTATCAAGCGGATCAACCCTGTCACCTACCGGCTCCTGCTGCCTGCTTCCCTCCGGATCCATCCTGTGTTTCACTTCTCCCATCTTAAACCTGTCTTCTTCTCCCCTCTGTCTCCCCAGGTTCCTGCCCCTCCTCCACCTCGGATCATTGACAGTGGTCCGGCTTATACCGTCCGGCGAATCCTGGATTCGGGATGCCGTGGTCGTGGCTGCCAGTACCTTGTCGACTGGGAGGGCTACGGCCCGGAGGAACGGTCCTGGGTTCCCGGTCGGTTCATCCTGGACCTGTCCCTCATCCTGGCCTACCGTCGTCGGGTGTCTCCTCAGCCGGGTCCGTCTGGTGACGGTCCTGGAGTACTGTCACACGCACCAGATCACGTGACGTCAATTGGGACCGGAAGTGACATCACGCAGGGGGTATAAATACAGGAAGAGAATGTAAGTCTGTACACAGACATTGAGTTCATGCTCAACAAGTGTCCAACTCAACTCTATGTTACCGTAAGTACACTGGGTTCGCTTTCCTCTCTTTATATCTCTTTCTGTGTACATGTGAGAACACGGATTCCTCCTCGTGGGAGCGTTCTCATAACAATTGCGTGTGTTACCAGCTCTATCGTGTGTATCCGCGACTGGGCTCTTCCCTCACGCTACATCTGGATACTTATAGTTCGATCGGTTCTAATTTGTGACAGTTTATTAGACAAAGGCATCAAGATTCACAAACAGTACAACTGAAACCTAGTCATTCACGTAAGTACAATATATGTGATTTCAGATAATCTAATATTTCATGTGAAATATGTTTTAACATAATACAAATACTAATGAAAATTTAAAAATGAAAATAAAAAATAAAAATAATAAAGTACATACAAAAAAAGGGGGGGGGGGCACTCAAAATTAAGGTATGGATGAAAGAGATTTGAAAAATGTTATAAACAACTGCTACTTGTCCTGAAATTTATTAGGGTTACCCCTCACAGAATTCTTAATCTTCTCCAACTTTAGAAAGGACATCGTATCTTTGGGCCACTGAGCAGTGGAGGGAGGATGGGTGGACTTCCAATTTAGTAGAAGATACCATCTGACCAATAGGGAAGTGAGAGCTAGGACGTCTAGTTGGTTAGAGGTATATTGATAGTAATTATTTGGGAGTCCAAAAATAGCAATATGCGGAGAGGCTTCTATATTCTTGGAAAGTACCTTGGACAAGGTGTTGAAATAGTTTTGCCAAAGATTAGATATTGATGGGCATGAGTAGAACATGTAAGTGAGATTGCAGGGGGAAGTATGACATTTATCACAATTGTCAGATATGTTGGAAAAAAATTGTGCAAGCCGAGCTTTGGAGAAGTGAACTCTGAATAATGCTTTGAATTGAATTAGTGTGAGGCGAGCACAAGCAGAGCTTGTGTGAATAATGCTAAGGGCAGCTTCCCACCAATCCTCGTCCAAGACTAAGCCCAGCTCAAACTCCCATGCGGCCTTTACAGTGGTGAGTGTTGAACTCTCAAAAGATTGTAATTTATTATAGAGCACTGAAATGTGACTCTTGTAAGGAACTTAGGCTGAGAAGCTCCTCCCAAGGTTGAGTTGGAGGGGAAAATGGAAACATTGGAAACAGAAGACTTGGCACAATGTCTGATCTGAAAGTACCGAAAAGGATGAGATGGGATAGGTTAAATTCATTTGACAGTTGAGTAAAATTTTGGAAAATACCATCTTTGTAGAAATCTTTAAAAGATTTCAGTCTTTTATTATGCCAGGCAGAAAAGGTAGGATCTGTTAATGCGGGTTTGAACAAATGGTTCCTCAGTAAGGGAGCTATAATGGATGGTGAAATGAACTTGAAATGTGTCCTGAATTGGTACCAAATTTTGAGGGTGGAGCGTGCCACCTGGTTATCTGTAAAGCCAGAGGTGTTAGTCAAAGTGTTTGAGGTAAGAAGGGCCAGTAGAGAGGAAGCAAAACAGGATTGCACCTCAAGCTTACACCAAGGTAAATCAGTTGGCGCCAGCCAAAATAAGATTTTGTGCATGTGCGCTGCCCAATAATACAATTGAAAATTAGGCAGAGCGAGACTGCCCTTAAATTTGATCTACGTATCCTGGGTACCCTGCTTTGCCATAGAAAAACAGAAATGGTATGATCAATATTTCTGAAAAAAAAATGATTGGCAAAAATAGAGGGAGACATTGCAATACAAACAAAAATTTGGGCAGGACATTCAATTTAACGGCATTGATCCTGCCAATCAAAGAATAGGAAGACTAGTCAATTTCTGAAGATCAGAGTTGAGTTTAGACAGCAAAGGGGAGAAGTTAGCTGTGTGAAGTGTGGCTAGTTTTCTAGTTATATAATCCCCAGGTACATAAACCCAGAGGGGCACAATTTAAAGGGGACGTCTAACTGATCAAGTTGCATAGCCGGATCATTAATAGGGAAGCATACACACTTGGAGATATTCACTTTATAACCAGAAAATGCACCAAATCTCTGAAAAACAGAAAGAATTGTGGGTATAGAGTGCATCGGATTTGAAACGTACAATAACAAGTCATCTGCATATAGTGAAAGCTTTAACTCCAAGTCAAAACGTGTTATTCCAGTAAAGGCCGAAGATCATCTCTGGTAAATTGATAATGGCTTTATAGCAATAGCAAATAATAAAGGAGACAAGGGACAGCCTTGACGGGTGCCACGAGATAGTGAAGGAACCTGACTGAATGCTATTGGTTGTGACGGACGCCGTCGGGGATGTATACAAAAGCTGTACCCATGATATAAACCCATTTCCCAGTCCAAATGTCCTTAATACAGTGAATAAATAGCCCCATTCCACCCTATCAAATGCTTTTTCTGCATCAACTGAGATCACTACTTCAGGAGTCATAGAGGTTTTTGAATATATGACGTTTAGAAGTGTTCGTACATTGTAGAACAGCTGCCACCCCTTGACAAATCCAGTTTGCTCATTAGAGATAATGTTTGGAAGAATTTTTTCTAAACGAAGAGCCAAAATCTTAGCGAGAATCTTAGCGTCTACATTTATTAAAGACAAAGGTCTGTAAGAACTACAAAGATCAGGATCCTTGTCTTTTTTTAAAAGTAAACTTATGGAGGCTTGTCTCAGAGTAGGCGGAAGAGAACCGTGATGTAGAGATTCATTATATATGGAGTGCAATAATGGGGATAACCTGTCTTGAAATCTTTTAAAGAATTCCATAGGGAATCCGTCAGGGCCAGGTGCCTTATTATTTTGCATACTATTAATAGCGTTATTGATTTCCTGTATGGTCAGAGGGGCATCAAGTTGGAAAAGTCCATCTTGGTCTAATAAAGGAAAGTTCAGACCATCTAAGAAAGAGTGCGTATCTGTTGAGTGGGATGGAAATACTGACGTATATAAGGTGGAATGAAAGGAACAAAATAAGGAGTTAATATCTTTTGGGTCTCTATGTAGAGTACCATGTGAGTCTTTAATCTGAGGAATAATACGTGAGGCTGCTTGACGATGGAGTTGGTGGGCTAGAAGGCAACTTGATTTATCTCCATGCTCGTAATATTTAGAGCGAGAGCATAAGAGAAGGCGCTCTGCGTCTGTGGTTGAAATGAGCTCATATTCAGACTACGACTCAACCCGAGATTTCAGTAGATTAGGGGAGGGAGAAGCAACAAGTTGTTGATCTAAAAGACTAATTTTGGTAGAAAGTTCTTGCAATTTGTTTTTTCGAGATTTGCTTAAATGTGCAGAGTAGGAAATTATTACACCCAGTAAGTATGCTTTAAGAGATTCCACAACAATGAATAAGATATTGGTTCCATCTCATTTTGATTATTAATGATAAAGTCATCAATAGCAGATACTATGAGTTTATGAAAGTTAACATATGACAGAAGCAAAGAATTGAACCTCCATGGAGTTGGATAACGTAGCTGTGAGGAAAATTAAATGTCTAAAGAAAGGGGGGCAAGGTCAGAGCTAACAATAGGGTGATAACGAACAGATGATACTTTAGAAATAAATTTAGCATCAATAAAAAAGTAGTCAATACGGGAAAAAGACAGATGCCTCTGGGAAAAAAGGAATACTGTTTAGTGTGAGGGTGGTAAAATCTCCAAGGGTCTATGCAACCATTGCTTGACATGAAATCGACAACCGACTTTGCCATAGATGACAGAGAAGATGTACTTGAACGATATAAACTGGGGTCGATTACGCAATTGTTGTCCCCTCAAATATGAGCAAACTATTAAAGAGGGGAGGAGCTCAAACAGCTTATTCTTAAAATGTGGATCATCAAAATTAGAAGCATAAATATTTACTAAAAGAACAGGATTGTGGAACAATGTCCCAGAAACAATTAAATATCTACCATTCCTCTCTGAAATTACTTTAGAGTGAAAACTGAATTGACTTACCAATTAAAATAGCCACCCCCCTGGCTTTGGAGTTCAAATCTGAATGAAATACTTCCGATACCCAAGAACACTTCAAGCGCCCCTGATCTTTTGTGCACATATGAGTTTCCTGAAGATTTTTGATCTTTTAATAGGGTTTCTCATACCTTTTAATATTCCAGCTCACAAATCTCACGGATGAAATGTCATGAGGGGACTCTGAGTTACCAGGATTAGTGGCCATGTTTTTTAAATGATGTACTGTAAAAAAAAAAGGAAAATGTGTAGCGCCCTACCCACAGCAGCTTGAACATAAATAATGAAAAGACAAAACTAAGGTACGAAACAAAAACCAATTCTTGACATTTCTAAAGATAACATCTACTAAATAAGATACAGGAGTCGTTTTTTTAGTAGTGAACTGTCATGAACAGAGGTGGGGCAGAGAGGATGTAAGTGCAAAAAATGCTAATGGAATATAAAATGAAACACTGGAAATGTAAAGAAAACTACCAAAATGAAGCACAGATGCATCACATTGCAAAGACATGCAGAAACAAGATAAATTTCAGTGGAAGTTTTCAAATTGATCTTTAATGCTATGGGAAATGCAAAGATGTGCTAGGACATCACTAATAAATTAGCTGGGTTAGGTATTCATCGCATGGCTGAAAAATGCAGAGAAATGAACCTCAAACAACCCCATAAATAATAAATGAACAATAACAAAAGCAGCTCTAACAGAAAAAAAACTGTCTGCTGGTTACTGTGAAAGCTGTGTTTAGAGAATTGAGAATTGCTGATGTGTCAGAAACTCTCGGGGCTGAAGTACATTGGACAAACAAAGCATGTTGCACCATCACAGTACAGTTTAGGTATAGCATGGTATGACACTATTTTCCACCTAACACTTCTAGTGCTGTCCGTGCTCCTGCTCCATGTTGTGATGTGGGAATGCAGAAGAGTGACCCCGACAAGCTGCTTTGGCGTGAGGTGTCCAGTGATTTATTGAGCCCTGCTCTGCCCTCTCAGAGTCATTATGAGTTACCATGTTCAGGGGCCTGACAGGGCCAGTGAGTGATTGTGAAAAAAGTGTCTCTGCTAATTAAACTCTGTGGTCAGAAACAGAGGAGCCAGCCATGTTGGAGGTAAGCAAGGAGATTGGAAGTGAAGAGGTGGCAAGACATTCACTTTGCACCTTTTTGGCACCTTCAGGATTTGCCATAGAGTAACCATTCAAAATTAGAACATATACTGCAAATACACACATGTAATGCAGAGTTAGGCAAGGATTTCCAGTCATGTTAAATTGTATTTGATGGTCATTGTGTGATGTAATGAAGTTCATTGTATCTCATCACAGTCATGAGAATTTGATATTATGATTTTGATATTAAGAGCAGGTTTGTAAATATATATCCAATTTAAGCATGGAATGCCAAGTAGAAAGTTTGTGAATCCCTCACACACTGGACCAACTGCGGTTCGCATACTGCGCAAACCGTCAACAGATGACGCAATTTCACTCTCACTCCAGCCTAGCATTCAACACCATTCAATTCAATTCAATTTTATTAATATAGTGCTTTTTACAACCAGGTTGTCACAAAGCAGCTTTACAGAGTCCAGGTCTGAACCCCTTGTGAGTAAGCCAAAGGCGACAGAGGCGAGGAAAAACTCCTTCAGCTGGAGGAAGAAACCTTGGGAGGAACCAAGACTCAAAAGGGGAACCCATCCTCCTCAGGTCGACCCAGAGAGAAAGGAACGACAATCTTTATGGGGATAAATAACAAGAGAGGGCCCTACTGAACAAGATTATAGACCGATAGGCCCTCTATGGCTAACAGAGTTGGTTTCACTAAGTGTCCAGAGAGGTAAATATTGTTAAAATCCCACTCTTCCATAAAGGCCAGATGTGTGGAGCGCACGACTAATAGTTGTTCTGTGGACAGATTGTCCCACCTAAGCTGTGGATCTCTGCAGCTCCTCAAGAGCTACCACGGGCCTCTCCTTGCCTGGCCTGTCAGTTTAGGTGGTCGGCCAAGTCTTGGTAGGATTGCAGTTGTGCCATACTTTTTCCTTTTCCGGATGATGGATTGAACAGTGCTCTGTATGATGTTCAAAGCTTGGGATATTTTTGTAGCCTAACCCTGCTTTAAACTTCTCCACAACTTTATCCTTGACAGTCTGGTGTGTTCCTTGGTCTTCAAGATGCTGTTTGTTCACTAATGTTCTCTAACAAACCTCTGAGGCCTTCACAGAACAGCTGTATTTATATTGAGATTAAACTACACACAGGTGCACTCTATTTACTTATTAGGTGACTTCTGAAGGCTGCACTGGTTGCACTGGACTTTATTTAGGGGTATCGGAGTAAGGGGGCTTATTATAAATATACGCCACAATTTTTAGATTTTTATTTGTAAAATATTTTGAAAACCATGTATCCTTTTCCTTCCACTTAAAACTATGTCCTACTATGTGTTGGTTTATCACATAAAATCCCAGTTAAATACACGTATGTTTCATATCATATCGAGCCAACGGTTTCGTTTGTGCTCTCGAGCGCCCCCTAGGGGAGAATGTTTAGACTAAACACGGCTTTATAACAGCCTGTTGATTACCTGTTTGCAAAATAATCACAAAGCTGACTCATTAAGAAATTTTAAGTGATCATTTTTTTACAGAATAATTGACAGCCCTATTTCTTCCAGTAGTGTAGAGTGCTTGAGTTGTTTGAGCAGTTTGAGTCTTTTAGATGCTTCTCTTAAGTGAAGAGCTTTATTGATTAAAAGCAGCTCATTAGTACTTTTCAAAGTAGGAGCAACAGTGAAGGTTATATATCTATATATATATATATATATCTATATATATCTATATCTATCTATCTATATCTATATATATATATATATATATATATATATATATCTTCATGGACGTTGCTTTGTGCACTGGGGCTCAGTCATGCTGGAATATAAAAGGGCCTTCCCCACATTGTGTCCACAAAGTTGGAAGCATGGCCCTTCACAGGAAGTAAGGGGCCTAGCCCAAATCCTGAAAACAGCGGTGTCCCAATCCTTTTGCCCATATAGTGTGCATACACGCACATAGGTACATATATATTTACAAGTTGCTGTGAAAAGCTATAAGCTCTGTCGCAAGGCTGCATTTGAAGTGTGTCATCTTTACTATCTCTCACAGAACCTGAGCATCCTGAGGTAACCTCTGTATGGATGACGATGTCTGTGCTATTTTGCCCTAATCCACAAATCTGCCACCAGAGCAACCACACACACAAAGGCACCTGTTTTTCTGCAGACATATATCACCGCTCTGAGGCCTAACAAGCTCTGAAAGAGATTCAAGGAACATTTAACAAGGTTAAAATAACTACAATGTTCAACTTCATGCAACTACAGAGCTAAAATGTTTTATCTTTATCATTTCTCCACATATTGGTATTTACTATGAACTGGGAAAATATTTTAAATGTAAGACGCCTGGGAAGCCTAGTGAATTTGTTTGCTGGCTTAAACTTAATTGTTACTTATTTGAACTGAAGGGAAAAATTCAACAGACTTTTCATATGACGCCTTTTGTCCACCAGATGGCAGTGTTTCACTGTTTCTGAAACAGTGAACTGTGCACTGAACACCTAAAACAATTTTTAGAAGCTACAGTATGGTGCAAAAGTCTTGAGCCACGCCTCATTTCCTTATATTTTGCATCCAAAGAGCCGGACTCTCTTGCATTTTAATGTAGTCTTAAGGAACAGTTCTCCAGGCTTTCTGAAGGACTCATTTTCAGTCCAGACCCTGAACCTGGCCAGTTTCAGAGAAATGTGTTTTGCTTGTTAAGACACACAAGGATCTACGTATGAATCATTCAAGTATAACAAAGCCATCTAACTTAAGTGAAGAAACTCTATCACTTGGCATTAAAGTGGCTGTTTTCCATGACTGCCCATTAATTGATGTATGCAAATTGCCTCTGTTCTAATTGGCTACCCAGGGTAGGACCTTGTTAAAAAAGCAGTCAGGGCAGTGAGGTGACATCGCAAGAACCTTTTAACTGAAAATGGACATTTTTAAGGCTCATATTTGGACCACATGTGGAAGAGTGAATACCTGAAACTTTGCCAATGGTCACGTGCTACGTCAAATTATTGTTAAAATAAAGCGAGAAAAACTCGGTCCCATTTTCCTTCATATTCCTCAGGACTCCTTTGGTCACACTTTGGAACTTCAGTAGTTATTTAAGACAAAAAAAAAAATCAAAATAAGAAGTATAGCGCCCAACACACTCCCACCATGGGGACAGAAATGCTCTTAGATTCACTAGAGCTAACTTGAACCGAGGCGGGAGAGCAGCAAAACATGCTTATGGGCATAAAATCTACAGTCACTTCACTGACTCAAAAGATCCCAAGCACCTGTAGCAAGGCATCCAGTCTATTACGGACTATACCCTTCCTGCCACCTTGTGATGATAACACAGACTTCCTCAACACACATAACACATATTTCAGCCTTTTTGAAGAAAATAACAACACAACAGCAATAAAAGCCCCTCTCTCTATGTATGATGAAATATTCTCAAGCACAGTGATGTCTGGAGAACCCTGCGCCAGGTCAATCCACGGAAAGCTGCAGGTCCCGACAACATACCAGGGTGTGTACTCAGAGACTGTGCTGATCAACTTACAGCAGTTCTCACAGACATCTATAACATTTCCCTGAAACAAGCCATTGTTCCTCAGTGTTTCAAAGCCACTTCCATTATTCCACTGCCAAAGAAATCACCAGCATCATCACAGAATGACTATTGCCCTATAGCACTCACACCCATCATGATGAAGTGTTGGTCAAAAATCATATCACATCCAGACTGCCTGCTACATTTGATCAATTTCAATTTGCATTCCGCCCAAATCGCTACATGGATGATGCCATAGCAACTGCACTCGATCTGACTTTGGCTCATCTGGAAAATAAGAACAGTCATGTGAGGATGCTTTTTATTGTCTTCAGCTCTGCCTTCAATACAGTCATCCCACAACACCTGGTAAAGAAACTGGAGCCACTAGGCATCAATGCACCTCTGTGTAACTGATTATTAGACTTCCTCACAGACAGACCCCAGACAGTATGTCTTGGAAACAACACCTCTGACACTACCATCATGAACACTGGGGTTCCCCAGGGTTGTGTTCTAAGCCCCCTACTGTTCACCTTGCTGACTCACGACTGCTGTGCCAACTACAACTTGAATCACATCATAAAATTCGCAGATGACACAACAAACAGTAGTTGGCCTCATGAGCAATAGGGAAGTTCTCAGACAGAGATTAAGTTACTCATTGCCTGGTGTGGAAAAAACAACCTTTTGTTATCTTACTCACTGTGCACTTTATCAAAAAAAAGTGCAATAATAAATTATATTTACATTATATTTATATAGTGCAATAATACAATCACTTTCATATTATATTTCACCTACTGACTGGTTTTACGTAATATTATATATATATATATATAGATATAAAGTGCAATATAATTAAAATGTATTACTATATATACATACACATATATATATATATACACATACATATACACATATATATAGACATATATATACATATATAAATATACACATATATATATACACATATATACATATATACATACATATATATACACACACATATATATATATATATACACACACAAATATATATATATATATATATATACACACACATATATATACACATATATATATACACATATATATATATATACACACATATATGCACATATATATATACACACATATATATATATACACACACACATATATATATATATATATATACACACACACACACATATATATATACACACACATATATATATACACATATATATATACACATGTATATATACACATATATATACACATATATATACACACACATATATATACACACACATATATATACACACACATATATACACACACATATATATATACACATATATATATACACACATATATATATATACACATATATATATATACACACATATATACACACACATATATATATATACACACATATATACACACACATATATATAAATATATATATATATATACACACATATATACACACACATATATACACACATATATATATATACACATATATACATATATATACACACATATATACACACACATATATATACACACACATATATATACACACACATATATATACACACACATATATATACACACA
>JBBJLS010076289.1:0-27346 GCA_037577275.1 Bryconaethiops microstoma
TGTGTGTGTGTGTGTGTGTGTGTGTGTGTGTGTGTGTATATGCTTTGGCAGCAGGCACATCACTGTGCTATATGATACCCCTGACTAGTATATCTGCAGGCTTATGCTGCTGCAGCAGGTGGCCTAGTGCACCCAGAGTGCCTCTGCTATTTATTCTGCTCTATGAGCCTCCGTATTTTGGCTCATGCTTTCTTTTATGTGGACCCAGCAATTCCCAATCCATGAAGCCAAGGGCTGGGCAGTTATGGTTTATAGACGCTGTCCAGTAAACTCATGAATTTTGCACTAGCAGCCTTTGGTGTAGGCTGAGGCTGAGGTCTGCAAGGGAAAGCCTAAACTGGAGCCTTTTTCTCCGGGTCAGCTAAGAGGCCTACAGCTCACACTGCCCCATAGCAGGAGGCCTCGATCTCACATTGGCTTCAGGAAATCAATGTTGTACTCTGCAAAGAGGGTTGACTGCACCAACAGACATTTCCGCCAGCTGTGGCTCACCATTGCCATTTTTTTTTTCTGGATCATCAAGGTAATTGGCATCTGTGGCCCTGATGACATCTGCCTGTGAGCTGCCAAATCACTATCTCTACACCCTTTAACTCCCACAGTGGATGTATCAGGACTAAATTGAGTTTTTTCCCCGTCAGGCCTTCACGCAAAGTTGGCATTTACATCACAGATGCCTAAGACTTATATCTCATTATATCTCTATAGCATTGTGTACCTCCATAAAATGTGAAACCTTCATAGTTTTACTTTTCACTTCCTTTTGTTCTTTTTGAAAGGAAAAAAATATATATTTATTTTCCCTGTCTGAAGAATTGATTTCTAAGTTGAAATAAAGTTTTAAAATAGTCCTCAACTTATAGATGTTCATTTCCAGCAAAGAAATATTCCTTAATGGCTGCAGTTATATAGTTATTTAAAGACTGATCAGTCCATCAAAAAATTGTAAAAATAAGAGCTCATGCTCTGCCAGTTACTTCCTTAGCTTTTCTATCATCTACCGAATAGGCAATTAAATATGGACAATTTGTCTAGTCTAGAAATAGTCATAACCAGACAACATTTCTTAGCTTCTTTTGTCTTTTGTGTTTTTGCATTTTGTTGGAAGGAAAATCTTTCATCTTTCAAACTGTACATAAGGTTTATCTTGCTGTTGATCACACATCTTTATTGTTTTCTGTATTGCCCAGTCTTGCTGTGAGCTAGCATGCAAAAAGGCTGCACATTTTTTGCAGAAAGTCAATTTTTTCACTCCCTTCAGTTGAGTTTGATTTTTTATAGTGGAGCCTTTCATTTACTTCTATAAGTGTAAAATCAAACCAAGTAAAGAACAGCAGTACACCAGAGGCATAATTATTATTCATATTATTATCGTTATTGTTGTTTTTGTTGTTGTTCATTCTACTGCAACTACTACTGATAATAATAATAATTATAATAATAGTAATAATAATACGAAGAAGAAGCATTTTTTTCACCTCCAACTGGATAGCGTTTGTTTATAACAAATGTTTTGTCTTTCAATACAATTGGATAATCTTCAGTAGGAGCGAAAATTCCAGCCCTAGGTGCCTTGTGAAAACTATGAATGTCTGGAACATGAAGAACCGATGGAGAGAGGAAGTTCAGAAAAGAGAACAGGAAGTGTCTACCAGCTCTGATTCTATTGTGGAGCCAAGCCAATTACGTTAAGCCAATGCATAGGTTCAAATCTGAATCAACAAGTCAAAGCTTTGTTGGAAGCATATTGGAGTAATCAGCATGTATTCCTCTTTGGTCTCCTAGACTCAGGTTCAGCCAGGATGTTTGCTGATGAAACCTAGGAATCCCCTACCACAAGTATACAACAAGTCTTAAGATTTGATCTCCCTTGTGTTCCAAGCTTTTGTAAATGAAGTCCTTGCAGAATTGTACTTTGACCTTGCCTTACTTCTGGAACAGGGTTTTTGACTTTTGCTTTGATTTAGGATTCTGCCTTTTGTCTTGCCTGTGTGTTACTGTCTGACCCTTTCTGACTCTGCTCTGTTCTTCCAAATTTGGATTATCTCTGTCATACATGTTTGGCCAATTTTGATCATGGACCTGTTTGGATGTGTAACATTAGATTTTACTATCAAACTTCGAAACTTTGTCTTTTCAGTCATTACAGAATATAATTTTAAAATATGTCTGAAAAGTAGTAATATGAAATTTTCTGAAATCAGTGACATCGCTTACATCTATATCAGATTTTCTCTACAGTCTACAACTCACCTTTGTTTTTTCTCTCTGATTTGAAACATTTTACAACATGGCACAATGTGATTTTCTCCTGTGTCATCTCTGTCAACCATGTCATTGTCTCTTGCACGTATCTTCTGACCCTCAGGCTCTCTGAATTTTTAAAAAGAGCCCATTTTGCAATTACAGAATTAATAGTCATGGTAATCATGCAATTACTCTATGGTTACATTAACAGGGTGGCCTTACTCTGGCAAAAGAGAGCGAGCTGTTCTCTTTCAGCATTACCCTTTGGCTGAACATGATTGCTTAATGCTGACTCTAGAGAATAAATGTACTGCGTTCAGTTTAGCATAGCTTCCACACCAGAGGCCCAGGTTGAAGCATAAGCCATGCATCACAAATCTATGCATAATCTGTCAAAGGAGATAAAACACATAACTTCCATACACACAAAAATGCTTTATAACACAAATTCACCCAATATGTAGCCAAGTGGCTGCACAGCCAGGAAGAAAAAATGAACTGACAATGTTTTTCTTACATACACACACTCACCTCCATACAATACATGGGCAAGGACATTAAATTTTCATTCTCTTGTGACAGTCACAAATGCACACATAAACAGACACCGGCTCATGCAGGCATGAGCAAAGGACGACTGGTAATCTGACATACTGTGTCTCTTTCTAGTGGGCTGATCCTCCTTGGGGCTCATATAATTTAACCCCGATTTTTTTTTTGGAATGGTCCACGACAGGCCCACTGGTTCATTTTCTGTACTGACTCCAGACTGGCCCAAACACATATCATACTTGGCCATGCCCCTCCCCTCTGTACACTCAGAGTCAAAAATGTGTAGATGGGTGAAGGAGTCTAAATGGATAAACAAAGGTCTACAAGGGACATGGAAAAGTTATGGGCAAAAAACTCTCAGAAACTACAGAGGGATGGCTCTTAAAAATAAGACATATGTGCTGCAGTAGTTTCAACATCTACAGTTCATGATATTGTGCAGCTAGAGGTAGAAGGTAAAGGAGGATAGGTGACAGGCCATAACAACTGCCAGGTAGAGGAACAGGCATTGGGCAGGGAAGCAGAGGAAGGACAGAGTGAGCATGACAGAGAACAAAGCAAGACAAAGCAGGAAGACAGTGTAGTTGAAATGATAAACGTGGAGTAGCTTCATTATTATCTAGGAGATAGCAGGTAATTAATTAATGCTAAAAAGACAGGATGACAAAACATAAACAGGATGGCAAAACATCATAAAGTGAGAACATCACCTACTGCTGGTGGTCATTCAGTCAGTGACAAATAGACATTTGGCATGGTTTTTTGTAGCTAGAGTAGTTCTTGAATTCAGTTGCAACTTTGGCTGGCTATTTTAATGTTAATTTTTGGCTGACTCGCTAACAATATTTTGTCAACATAGAGACAGTGTACTCGACGGCCACCTCTGAATGCCAGGGAGTCAGACAAGAGCGAGTGTGCACTCTGGCCCACTTATACTGGTACACTCGTCTACAGCACTTACTTCTCAGCTTTGTAGTGTTTGGGAATAGTGCAGTAGGTATGCATATTTAAGGGGCCCGCAAGGATGGTGTGCTGGTGGGTGGTGTACAACCGAATAAGGTGACCCATCTGGGCCAAAAATCCCGGGGCCAATTTTTTGTCCTAGTCCGGCACTGGCCAGGGAATTAGGAAGTATACAGAGTAGCAGAGTTCCAAACATCACCTGGCCTGGCCTGGCCGCACACACTGCCCAACATGCTTCCACACTACTGCGCTCTATTCCTAGTCCAGTCACATCCGTGCCTCTGAGCATCTCTCAGAGTTGTAATCAGAACTCTCCAGACATGTTGGCTTGATTGAAGGACTGCTAGGTGGCAAGTACTACAGTTATTTATGACCCCCTAGCCTGCAAAAATAAATCAAGTTCCACTGGCTGACAAGCTTGCCTGTATCTCTCTGCCAAGGGACAGGAGAAAACAGGAAAGCAGAGCCCACTGTTGAGCTTCAGCTTTGTGTGTATAAGATAGAAAGTGTTGTGGGAAAGCACTCAGTACACCCAAAATGGTAGTGGATATAAATGGCATTGCTATGGTCGCCTGTTGTGCACGTCCATGAAGAATTCTGTCTTTTGTTTTAAGCTTTGTTGGGTTCATATTTACAGGGAGTGATTCTGTTTAATACAAATTATATTTTCTATACAATAAAACAAACAAAGCAGGTATGTCCAATCTTATCTGCAAAGAACCAGTGTGGCTACAGGTTTTCTTTCCAATAATGCAAAAATACACCTCATTCTACTTGTTTAATCAATTGGTTTCAGTCTTCAAATTGTTGACCATGTGTGCTCCTGCCATGCTGGAATGATAACCTACAACACATCGGCCCTTTACAGGTAAAATTAGACACCTATAGAATATTTTAGGAGAATATTTCCCATATAATCTAAAATATAATCTAGATAAGATCTGTGTTATCTTGAATAATGAGTTTGTTCATCCAAAAATGTATCTATACCTTTCATATCTGTTCATTATCTTATAGTAAATAGTTTGTTAAGTCAAGTCTGTTTTTAGTATGCGGAAAGTTTTAGTGTGTAAAAAATACAGAAAAAAAGTCTGTAATAACTAAAAATATAACATTTGTATTTTTGTTGAACAGCGGAATGCAACTGTTATGCTGTATACTGTATGGTCAAATTTGAATATGATTAATCCTAACCAAAGGTATTTTGAAGAGATGTTTTGCAGTATTTTGCATATAGACATGAGATTTTTTTGTACTTTTTTTTTTTCTAACCTAATCTATTCTAACCTATTTCCTTTCCATTTTCTCCCAGTTTACCGATTACATCGCACCCTAAAGAGTGGACAGCTAGCCTACGAATTATGAATGTTGAACAAGATGACCTTCTTTCAGCAACAGCCGACAATGAGAAGTCCTAGGTGGAATCGGGCCTTTTCTGACCCGTTGTTCGTGCTGTTGCTGGCCTTGCAGCTCCTAGTGGTGGCTGGCTTGGTGAGAGCACAGACCTGCCCATCTGTCTGCTCTTGCAGTAATCAGTTTAGTAAGGTCATCTGCACACGTCGTGGCCTGCGAGATGTGCCAGACGGAATCTCCACAAACACCAGGTACCTAAACCTGCAAGAGAACCTAATCCAGGTGATCAAAGTAGACAGCTTCAAGCACCTGCGACACCTGGAAATCCTACAGCTCAGCAAGAATCACATTCGTAGCATTGAAATTGGAGCCTTTAATGGGCTTGCCAGTCTAAACACACTGGAACTTTTTGATAACAGGTTAACTACTATCCCAAATGGAGCATTTGAATATCTGTCCAAGTTAAAGGAGTTATGGCTAAGGAACAATCCCATTGAGAGCATACCATCCTATGCCTTCAACAGAGTACCCTCTCTGCGAAGGCTGGACTTGGGGGAGCTGAAAAGGCTTTCCTATATTTCTGAAGGTGCTTTCGAAGGCCTGAGCAACCTACGTTATCTAAACCTTGGTATGTGTAACCTAAAAGAGATCCCTAACCTCATCCCTCTTGTACGCTTGGATGAACTGGAGATGTCGGGAAATCAGCTGTCACTTATCCGACCAGGGTCTTTCAAAGGACTGATCCACTTGCAGAAACTGTGGATGATGCATGCTCAGATCCAAACAATTGAGAGGAATGCCTTTGATGATCTTCAGTCACTTGTGGAGCTGAATTTGGCTCACAATAACCTTACCCTGCTCCCTCATGACCTCTTCACACCACTACACCACCTGGAGAGGGTGCACTTGCACCACAACCCATGGAATTGCAACTGCGACATCCTTTGGCTTAGTTGGTGGTTAAAGGAAATGGTGCCAGCCAACACCAGCTGCTGTGCTCGCTGCAGTACCCCTCTCAGCCACAAGGGACGCTATATTGGTGAGCTGGATCAGAACTATTTCCACTGTTATGCACCTGTTATTGTGGAGCCACCTGCTGATCTGAATGTTACAGAGGGTATGGCAGCCGAACTGAAATGCCGGGCAAGCTCACTGACCTCTGTCAGTTGGATTACACCGAATGGTTCTATCATGACACACGGAGCATACAAAGTGCGTATTTCCGTGCTTAATGATGGAACCTTAAACTTTACAAATGTCACAATGCAGGACACAGGGACATACACTTGCATGGTTAGTAACTCAGCAGGCAACACCACAGCCTCTGCTACACTAAATGTGTCCTCAACAGAGAACAGCAGCTTCAGTTACTTCACTACAGTGACAGTGGAGACCATAGAGCCATCACACGATGAAGGACACACCACAGTTCAGCAGAAAGTAGGTCCTACACCTTCCTCTGGGATATGGGAGACGCCTTCTGCCCCTTCATCTACCACGACTACAACAGCCCGGACACCACTGTCAACCAAGGCTACAGATAAAACCTACACCATCCCAGTAACAACACTGGGTGATGGTTCCCTCAATACCCTGGATGAGGTGATGAAGACCACCAAGATCATAATTGGCTGTTTTGTAGCCATCACACTAATGGCTGCTGTCATGCTGATTATTTTCTACAAAATGCGTAAACAGCATCACCAGCAGAACAACCATGCACCAACGCGAACCATTGAGATCATCAATGTAGACGAGGACTGCGTCACTGGTGGGCCAACCATGGAAGGTCATCTAACTTTGCCACCTCTTGAGCATGAGCATCTTAACCACTACAACACCTACAAGACAGCATATAATCACGCTGCCACCATCAACTCCATACACAACTCCGCACACGAACCTTTGCTTATTCGGGCCAGCTCAAAAGACAATGTACAAGAGACCCAGATCTGATCAGTTTTTCATAATGGGAATTAAAAGGATAAAAAACTTTAAAACAAACTCTAAAGGAACACTGTATGACATTTTGAATCTCAAGTAGGTGGCTTAAAAAACTGAAAACATGGCAAATCCATGTGCAGCAAATAAGCGAATAATGAAGGCTGTTAACATGACATTGGGAAATAGGGTAGGGTAATGGTTTCAAAGTGTCTTTACCTAACAGAAGTTATTTATTTAAGAAAAAAAAAACTCTATTGTGAACAATTCAAGAAAAATGTATTCTGCAATTATTTTTTTCAGCAATTATTTCTCCATGTTATATAAGATTGGTAAGACTGGTTGGTTTACTATTATGTTTTGAAACTCTATGTAAATCCTCAGAATCTTTCACTCCATTTATAACAGCAGCACCTAAGTCTCATATTCATAGGTTCTCTTTACATTTTCATCAGCGGTCTTTGTCAAACAGTATCTTCAGAGTCTTTGTATGTAAATTTAGAGGCCACCCCTAAACACACAATTTCTTTGATGATCGACTGTTTATTTAAATGGATTTTATGCTTCTTTAGTGTTGATTGTGTTAGAGGCTTGAACGCTTTTGGTCTGTCATTGAGGATATCTGATAATAACATGATACAACATTATTTCTATCAATCAAATGCATCATATGTGCAAGTAATTTATCCAATCTTGGTGCATGATACTAAAAATGTCTTCATTTAAGGACAGACAAAATGTCAAGAACTGAACTCAATCTGTGCAGTGCAGTTTTACACTTATTGTGAGAACATAGATATTTATGGAATTTATCTTCAGGAGCCTACTGTGCATAATTTGGTTAACCAGCAGTTCAGGGCAATTTCTTTAACCCATAGTATTTTACAACTGGGATAGACAGATTAAGGCTCAAACCCCTCAAACCACTTCTTGGTCCATTACATCCCCTGTCTATCATCTGATCCTGTCATTGTAACACATTCTAAAACAGTGTGTGGTCAGTCTACCCTTTATTTATTATGTTTAGCCTATAGTATACCAGTTGTGCACAGGACCCAGAGGAAACCGGGCTGGGGCTTATGAGACAGGCGTATGGGGGGCATGTGGCAACAGCCTCGAGCAGATGTTGGGGTTGCACCTGTGTCCCATCCATGGCACCATTTCCATTTTAATCAATGTGTCATGGGGTTCGCAGTGGACACAGCTTCACACAGCCCCATCCTGGGAGCCCTTCAAAGGCTGAAACATGAAAAAAGGAGCTGTAAATACGAGGGCAGTGTTAGTGCCCTTCAGATGCAAGGCTTCCAAAGATGCCCCAGGTGTCTCTTTATATATTATGGGAACTGCTGCTTTTTTTCCTTCAATTCCCCCTTTAACTCATGTCAGAAAATCTAGCACAGTAGGCCATTTTTCCCAAATAGCTATTCAAAACACAATTTGCTGCAATGGATAAAAATAATGAAAAAGACATAACTCATGATACATGCAATTGTCAAGAATTTTTTAGCTAGCAGGGTAATGATAATAATGTGGAAAACAAAATAAATAATAATTGTGAACCCGGAATAGACTAACTCCGTTACCATGGTAACCAATAACCTTGACAGAGAAAGCAATAGCTGACAGGGCACTCACAACTATCCACAGGCCTGACATTTAAATGTATTTTGAGTCAAATAGCACAGAAAGATCCACATGCCAAAAGGAGACTTATTTGAAGTTCACCCTTTAGTCCATGAAATGCTCCTTAAAGCCATCTACTGTGTGTTTTCATCATGTTAACATGACATATTTCTTTACAGCATCCTGATTGCAAGAGTCTAAAACAGCTGCTTGATGCACTGTGTTCAGGATTAGAATGTAGACTGTAGTATTTCTGAAATTACAATGCATCACATTCACAGTCCTGGCTGAACATCTTGGCTCAAAATTATATTTCACAGCAAAGATCTACAGCTTTGATCATAGATTTGATCAGTCTTCAGAGAAAGACAAGTGTTTGTAACACAAGCAGTTCTACTAGCACACACACACACACACACACACACACACACACACACACACACACACACACACACACACACACACACAATCCACTGGAAAGTCAGTTTAGACAATCCCAGAGAGTAAGCTCTAGCCCACCTACCTAGAGCTAGTTTTAAAAGAAAGCAATTGCAGAAAGGCATTTACAAAAAGCGAGATTGTTCCTCTATTTAAGGTCCACTCTTAAAATTCCAGAGAGATAATGAGATTATGAATTAGCAAACTGTTGATAACGCATTGAGAGGTAAACCACGTCATTGTTTGTGTGCTTCATCGACTTTTTGTTTTGTTTGTGAACTGGGAAACTTAAATCATTGTCTTAGAACCCCATTTATTGGAACACTCTTTGTCCCTTTTGTCCCAGAACTGTGCTTTGATTCCTTTATAGTTCTTTCTAAAGAGCTCTATGGTGAATTCTCGTGTGATGGCTTTTTTTTTTTTACTTCTTCTGTCTCATTATGTAAGCATCTCTTTGCTTTGGATTGAAGAAGGAGCGAGACATTTTCTCTGTTCCACACAATTATTTTCTTCTTCTCTGAGAAGGAATGCTGTTCTAGTGGTAGATTTATATAAAAGATTTTGAAAATAAAGCAAAAAAATATATAAAAAAATTTAATTTTACATGTGCCAACCTGTTCTAAAAGATGAAAAAAACAGTGAGAAATGTGGTGAAAGACTACAGAATTGATTTTCTTGTAAGCATACTTTCATGACCTTTAAAAAAAAAAAAGATGAAGAGCAATTATAGAAACCAGAGTTTGTAGTTCATACAAAAATTAAGGTTACAAATAAACTATTGTTGTTTTTTTCTGTATTGTCTGCTTTTTATTATATTATAGTGATAGAAAGAAAATGCAAAAATTGTCTCACGTATATATATATATATATATATATATATATATATAATACCGAATGAGTTAAGAAAACAACTGACAACACTTTACTTATTTCTCATTATATATATTAGATAGTATCTGTTATTACTTAGTAACTGGTTAAGTACAGAGAAATTACTAACTGAGTAAGTACTGTTAACTGATAATTTAGATTATCATTAGTATTTTACTCATTAACTGTGTGGTAACTAGTGCTTATTACATTGATAAAGAACTGATAAGTTTCTAATCATATGGAGAAATGATATGAGAACAAATGCTTATGCATTAGTTTCAATAATTTTCTGTTAATTTATTGACTGACTTTGCATTACATTTTTCCTCCACCATACATTATGTAGTATAACACAGTGCTTTACTGGACACTTTTCCTTACCTCCACGTATTCAGCTGCCCCATTTAACTCATCAAGTAAAGTGGAGAATATATACACATTTTCAATCAATATGTTTAGTATAATTAGTGGTGGTGGAGATCATAACATTGATCTTCACCACCTGCATAACATTGTTATTCTTCACTGTTGCAACAAAACTTTGTTTTTCTGAAAAAGTACATTTACAGGAGGAGGAAAATGTATAATGGAAGATTATGGTAAACGTCTTTTTTCCAAGTCCTTTTGGACCCATTACTCAAGATTTCAAGATTTGTCACATACACAGTTATACAAGCACAACGTGCAGTGAAATGTACCCCTAATCACACCCAAGACTGGGCAAATAGAGATATAACAACAGATATAATAAAGACAATATAATAACAAATAGAAAATAAAATAATAATAAATATATTATGTGTAAGATATACATGATATTGTGCAAAATTGACATTTAAATGTATACTGTACATGTACAATTGTATTTATATGCATGATAAAGTGCAGGGTGCCATATTTTGGGCACATAATTAGGGTACATAAACAGATGGGTATAGATATGGAATGTACAATATATATTTATATATACACACACACACATGTATGTATCTATTTTCAGAGGAGTTATGTATGGTTTATTAGCTGTGGTGTTGAGAAGTCTTACAGCCTGAGGATAGAAGCTCCTCCTAAGCCACTCTGTTCTGGCTTTAAGACTCTTGAACCATTTGGCTGATTTAAGCAGTTACTGGGGTGGGATGAGTATCTAGCGATCCTGATTGCTCTGGTCCTGCATCTCCTGGTGTAGATGTCCTGTAGAGACGGCAGAGCTGATCTTCTGCAGTGTTCTGCAGCCCCAACCACTCTCTGTAGTCCCTTAATGTCCTGGATACAGCTGTTCCCAGACCAGGAGGTGATGTTCTGTGTCAAAATACTTTCTACAGCACCAGAATAAAAAGTCTTTAGGATCACGGCAGAGACTCCAAATTTTCTCAGCTGTTTCAGGTGACAGAGATGCTGCCTTGCTTTCTTGGACAGGGCTTGAATGTGTGCAGTCCATGTTAGATCCTCTGAGATGTGAATACCCAGGTACTTGAAGCAGTCCCCATGATGTTGAGGGGGGTATGTGACCACTGCTGACTCATGTAGAAGTCCACCACCAGCTCCTTGATCTGGCTGATGTTCAGTTGGAGGCAGTTCTCCTGGCACCACGATGTCAGGTTCTCCACCTCCTTGCAGTCTCGTTGTTGTTGGAGATGAAGCCCAGCAGGACAGTGTCATCTGCGAACTTGACAATCGAGTTGGAGCTGTGTGCAGCCATGCAGTCATGTGTAGAGGGTGTACAGCAGAGGGCTGAGGACACATACTTGAGGTGCTCCTGTGTTGAGGGTGATGCTGTTGCAGATGCAGCCACCAACTCTCACCACCTGTGGCTTGCCTGAGAGGAAGTTGAGCACCCAGGCACATAGGCGGTCATTCAGACCCCGTTCCCTCATCTTGGTGAAAAGTCGATGGGGGACTATTGTATTGAAAGCTGAACTATAGTCAATGAACTGCAATCTCACATAGTTCCCAAGTATTCCCAAGCAGAACATGGGAGGTGGCATCATCCGTAGATCTTTTTGGGCAGTACTCGAACAGAAGTGGGTCAGTGAAGCTGGAGATGGAGGATGTGATGTGGTTTTTGACGAGTCTCTCAAAAACCTTCATGAATACTGATGTGAGTGCAACTGGTCGGTAATCATTCAGGCACGAGGGCTTACTCTTCTCTGGGACTGTGACGATGATGGATCTCTTGAAGCAGGTTGGTACCACAGCTTGAACCAAAGACCCGTTGAAGATGGTGGTGAAGACTCCGGTCAGCTGGTCGGCACAGCAGCACAGCACATGCCCGGTGATGCCATTCAGTCCTGGCGCTTTCCTTGCGTTGACCCACTGTAGCACCCTGTGCACATCCTGCTCCGCAATTTTGATGATGTCACCGTGCTCCATCAGCTGGCTACTGCCTTCGTTAGCCTCGTGGCTAGCGTTAGCACAACTGTCCTCAAAGCGGGTGAAGAACACATTTAGGTTGTTGGCAAAATCAGAGTCAGCACGATGTGCGGATGTGGTGTTCTTACTTTTAAAATCCGTGATAGTGCGCAGTCCACTCCACATTCATCATGCATCGCTCAGTTGGAAGTGTTCAGTCCGGTGTTGTAAGCGACGGTGCGGGCATTCACTGCCTTCCTGATGCTTCAGTCAAGCCATGGTTTCTGGTTGGGAAAAGCCTTCACTGTTGTCGTGGGAACAATGTCATCAGCAAGCATGCTAACAAAGCTAACCGCTACCTCCGCAAACTCATTGATGTCATCATCGCATGACTCAGTCCAGTGTCTCACTTCCCTCATGACCAGAGCATCTAGACTAAACTTTTGTTTATATTCCGGCATGAGGAAAATGGCGGAGTGGTCTGATTTTCTGAAAGCCGGCTGCATAACCGCCTTGTAGCCTTGCTTGTACGGCGTGTAACAGCGGTTCAACATGTTTGCATCCCTCGTTGGTCATGTGATGTTTGTTGTGTTGCACCAAGCACATTGTGTAGTTCAGTACCTGTGTCCTCATGAGGTGGAATGTAGACTGCAGTAGTAATAATAGAGTTGAACTCCCGAGGCAGATCAAATGGATGGCACTTGATGAGGTGAGCAGGAGCAAGAGAGAACTGAGATGCTCTTTGCCTCTCACCACTTAGTGTTCACCATGAAGCATACTCCCCCGCCTTTGGTTTTGTTAGCCTGACGGAATCACCATTTGGCCTGGTATGAGGGGGGTCAGCCATGTCTCTGTGAAACACATGATGATGTAGTCCCTTACGTCCCGTTGAAAGGCCACTTTCAATCTCAGGTCATCCAGTTTATTTTCCAGAGACTAGACATTAGTGAGCAGAATACTGTACAGTGGAGGACAATGTCCTTTTTTTCTCAGTCTGTTTCGGACTCCACCGTAGGTCCCACGGTGTTTCTTTGTTCGCTACTGCTGGGTCACTGGGTCACTTCCTTTGTTGTCTGCTCTCCGGAGTATCTCTGGTGTCCACGACGGGTTGGGTTTAAAAGACTCAAAAACTGCTTGTGAAATGTTGTGTCTGAAGTCCCAGAGTGTCTGATGTCCCTCTTATAAACTGTAAGTCCCATTGTTGTATGGGCGTAATACGATAAAAATAAAAATAAATGAATAAAAATACTAAAAAGAACACAGCCTACATGGAGCGATTGTGAAGGCATCTGGTCATAGCCATGCCACGACCAGATCTGATCTTACCCAATTGGATTAGGCCATGCAATGTTTCACACAATATGTTTCGCATCTGATGTTTTCAGATTGTGTACTAAATGACCAAAATGAAGATAAAGATTTGTTATGACAGTGATAAATTAATGATGAATAATAAGAAGAGCCATTACTGACACAGTGTGCACAGCCTTGAGCACAGTGAGGCAGCTGAATGTGTGAAGCTGAAAAATAATATCCAGTAAAGCCCAGTGAAGGACAAATGTAATGAAAAATTACTTGATTAGTGAACAGATAACTCACGGTACTAGTTAGTTCCAGTGATGCTTTTCCACATGATTAAAATGCTCATCAGTTCTTTATCAGTGTAATAAGCAGCAGTGAATGCACACTGCGTAAATATAAATTAGGAACAACAGAACTAAACTGTCAGAAACATAATTTCTAATGAGTAAGGAATTAATTATTCAGTAAGTAATGACCAAACCATAATGTACATAATACTGTAATAACAAATAATGTAATATTAAATATATACTGAATATACTGAATAATTATAAATAATATACTCCCCTTAATATGAAGTGGCACTGTAATTTCCTATAATGCTGCAATAAAAACAACAGAACTAATTAAAAATAAAATCACAGCAAAAATATATCTGATATTTAGTTTGACAGTGTGTCCAAATACATACAGCTCTATTTTTTAATGTCAAGTAGCAGCATTTTAAGTCACAGCTCGAGGATATCCGATTGGGTAAATAATAAATGTTCTACATAGACATTGTCTAGCTAAACTGAAGCAGGTGGCTGTTGTTTCTCCTGCAGCATGGATGAGTTTCATTCCTTTCCTGTGTTCAGCCACATTGCATAAATCATTGAGCACAGCACGCCTTCCAGTGCACCAGCCAAGAACACCTGTGAGAGAGGGAGAACGAGTCTGACTCACCAAGTTGCTGTTCAGAAGAGATCTATAATAAGTGAATTCTTTTATTTTCCATGCATGTTGTTCAAATGTTTTGGAATTTGAGGCAACCATCTGTTTTCAAGTTCAAGTTTATTTGTATAGCACATTATCATACACAGAATTATCATTCAATTATCATTCAATGTGCTTTACAGCAATGGAAATTAAAACAAGGATAAAGACAAATTTGAGTAAAATAAAACAAGTTAAAGAGAGGGATAAAAGAAGTAAAAGAATACATAAAAGAACATTAAAAGTGCAGTAAAAGTACAAATATTTAGAGGAAGGCAGAGGAGAATAGTGCTGTTTTTAGCAGCTTTTTAAAGCTGGCTACGGTTGGTGCAGATCTGATAGTAATGGGCAGCTTGTTCCAGCAACGAGCTGCATAATGACTAAATGCCATTTCACCATGTCTAGTTTCAGATCCTCTTACCACTCACTGGCCAGCTCCTGCAGATCTAAGAGACCTTCCATAGTCAAATCAGGCAAACTGGAGATAACTGGAGACGCAGGTGAACTGACTGTGTGCATGATTGTGTTTGTCTAAGTGTCTGCCCTATGACAGACTGGTGACCCGTCAATGGTGTTTTTTCCAACTTTACAGTATTACAGTAAAAAAGCAAGTATTACAGTATTTTTTGCTTTGGAGAACCTCTGTTACCTCTTGTAGTGAAGGTTAGGCCTGCCACAGAGTTGCCACTCTTTCTGTCTCACACCTTACCTTTATTAAGCTCAAGGACAGGTCAATGAATCCTGCAATTACAGGCTCAAGCCATAATATCACAGGTGAAGCAATGACTAGGCAGCAGTATACTCAAAATGGCAAAATGTCTATTAGTATTACCCATTCAGTTTGAGGATGTCCTTAACCTATAGACAATACACCATACCACTAGTCCTTTAAACTTAAAATATCATGACATCTCATATATATATACAGATAAAAACGTGACAGATAACACTCTAAATGTCCCTTTTTTAAGTCTTAGTGGCTCAGCCTCTCCATGGGCCATTGACACCCTTTAGTGAGAGAAAGACTCTATCAGGCCATTTTGATCACTGGTAGTCATTGTAGAGCTCAAATCAGTTGCCACCAGTAGTGCATCCAACCCAGAATGTTGTCCTCAACCCACCCCACCAGAAAACATGGAAACTACAGGATCAGCCTTTGGTGCATGGTATATCTGAGAGCATCACTTCATTTTCTGGGTTGACATAATTGCCAGTATACTACAGATTACCTCTGTACCTGTTCTGTCCCTTTTCATATGTGCTGCCTTTTGTTTCCCACTCTGTGCCCTAGGTTCTAGAACATACTTCTGCAACTATGAGCCAGACCCCAGGACTCTAGAATATGCTAGATTGGTGCCAGATATTTTTATTCCATAACTGTCTAAAACCACACTTTAGCCTGCACTCTATCTCACAATGATTGGTTTGCCTGATAGCATCCTTTCCCAGCAATGATGGGGTTCACCAGGGAATGAAGAAGGGCCAGAATTGGCAAGTCCAGTCACTGGTGCTGTACTCTTTTCTGTTTGGCACTACTATCCTGCCACAGTGCTATTTGGTGCCCTGGAGGTTGCTATGGGGCTGTTGTTTCAACAGCACTGCAATATCACATTCATGCCACTGACAGTCCCGAGTATGTTTCTTGGTACACCAGGGGATATTTTCAGGCCATTAATTGTTTCTCCCAAAACACCTGCAGCACCTTACCAGAGCCAGCCAGCACACTGCTCTTTTGTGCTCTTGAGAGCTACCTTTTACGTCCAAATACAACAGTGCTCCTTGGCAGCTTCATCTCCAGATATTTCATTGCTCTAAGCAAGATGCAGGTTTGAATCTTATCACATCTTATATTATCTTGTGTTATCTGTATCACAGTAACTTTAATGCAAAGATCTTTATGTTAAATGTTAAAATCTACCCTGGGTTATCCGTGAATTGTGGTAGTTTTAGCCAAAAAGCTGGAGACACTGTAACCTATCTGTGACTACATCATTAATTCATTAACAGTCACGCCTTGAGGTTTTCCATAGCATATATAAAATAATATATCAAATGACGTTGATCTGATGACATTTGGGATTTTGGAACCAAGAAATAAGTACATTATAAAGAAAGGTGATGAAAAATATCATGGTGGATTAGAAAAAAACCCTGAAATCTAGAAATAATAAAAAAAAACAGTTAAGAAATTCAAACCAATAGGATCTGTAGTGACACTGCCTGGAAGCGGACAAAAGTGTATTACACTACCTTACACACTGTTGAAAGATTTGCAGAAGATGATAAAGAAGAGATTTTGGAGTTTACAATACTATGTTTAGATATAAACTATATAGAATGTATGCTAAAAGAAAGACGTGCTCTAATAACACCTGCAGTGAGATAAATGCTACAAAAACTTTAAAACTTTGAGTTATTTGGTCAGTTGACACTACACTAAAAGCTTTAGATAAAAAAAAAAAATCATCAAGGTTGGCTTAGTGTAGAAATAAATATGGTCATTCAGAAAATATTCTCATCCCACTGTTGGTGGATCTGTGAAATTTTGGACCTATTTTTCCTCCAAAGACCCTGGAAACTTTACCCAGGAATCATGAACTACATTATTACATAAAAATATGGCTACTTCTGCCAAGAGTTAATAGTTAGTCATGACTGGATATTCAAGCAGGAATATCCTCACTGGAAACCCACATAGCTCGACCTCAAGTTGATTTTGAGCCTGAGATGTACCAGGTTGACTGCCTTAAGCAGAGACTGATAGAAAAAAGCTGGGGACATTCACATCTGCACACTTTGCAGGCACAACAGAGAATGGACAGTGACATCCAAGTCTCACTGTGCTTATGTAGGAAGAAGAAAACAAGGCACCAGGAGGCAAGGATGACCCAGCAACTGGAAAAGACAGGTGCGTGGCATAAGGGCATGAGGGCTTGATGGCTTCTTGGGGCAACCAGGATAGCTGCCCCTAGGGTGAGGAGCAGGTGTATCTGGCCAGAACTGGTGAAAGTCTGAGATGAGCTCTCAGCTCAGGATGTCCCAGGCCGGAACCCAACTTTGCTCTTTGGGATCATAAACCTCCCAGTCCACATGGTGTTGTATCTGACCCTGGCAAACTCTTGAATCTAGTAGCCAGTGCACCCAGTACACAAGGGTGTCTCCTATACCCAAAGCCTCCAGGACAGCCAGCTCCACCTTACCCCCATTAACAGGTCCCCACACCACTGGCCTGAGAAGGAACACATAAAACACAGAGTGAATACGCACATGAGATACAACAAGAAATGGACCAACAAACCAGGGTGGCAACTTGGAGTAAGGGATGCAGGCATAGATCCCAAGTTGATAGCACCAAGTCATCATCTGGTTGATACATTGGTGACTCCATCCTTCCCACCGGTTAGCCTGTGTCTAAAACCAATTCACTGCTCAGTAGATGGCTGTGTGCACTCTTTCCCAGACCCACCCCGCCAAGTGAAACCTTGTGTCCACACTAGGGAACTAAGTAGGTGTGGAATCCCACAAACAGTGGGGTTTGAGACCCAAGCAAGCACTCAAAGGGTATTAGACCAGTTACAAAGCAGTGCAAAGTCTGTAAAGACCAAGAACTCTGCCTAGTTGTGTTGTCAGCTATTGCAGTAGCCTGCCAAGCTTCTGAATAGTGCACTCAGTCTGACCATTAGATTGTGACAGCAATCCCCAGCTTGGCATAATAAATCTTTCAGTCATGAAATACAAAACATGAGTGAACTGCAGCCTTAATTTTGTAGGCAAGAGTCAGCCACTAATACTTTTGTTTGATAATGTCTATAGTTTGTGAAAGCTGTGACCATCACACCTGATATGAGTTTTAGCATTTGGTCTGTCTAATGAATTCAAGATACTGACCACCAGCATCCGAAAGGACTGCTGTGTCCCCTCCAGCCAATTTCACCACTTCTCTTATGCTGCTTTTTCAGTGAGCAGTTCACAGCTACCAATATCATAGTTGCATTCCCCCTCTGTCAATTTTCTGGAAAAGAACACACAAGGATGAAGTTTACTAGGGCTACGATGTCACTGTGATAGCACTCCCTAAAGCAGCCTCCCAAACATCAACCCCTCAGATTCATGGGGTCAGGTATATTTGGTATGGGAGTGCTGGTAAACTGCGACTTTAGTTTTGCAAAGGCCTCTTGGGAGTGATAGATAGTTCTTTGGTTTAGTCTTCTAGGAGTTTGGATAGGGGCAACATGACCAAGCCAAAGCTCCAAATAAGCCTGCAGAAAAAATTTGCAAGCCCCAAGAGCCACTGCATGTCCAAGGTTCTGTCCACTCAACCACAGTAAATATCTTACTCTCATCCATACATACACACTGGTGCAATGATATAGTCAAGAAATGCATTCTTGGACAGGTGGAAATTGCACCTCTTGGCCTTCATGCCCAACCCCTGCTTAAACAAGTGGGTGAGGATTTGCCTAACTGTGATAACAATAAAGCATAGCATATCACAGAAGACATAATTCAGGAAAGACTTGAAGACAGAGGTGGCATTTATCAATCCATAAGACATCATGGGATACATGTAATGGTCAGGAGACCTCACTGTGACAATGGTGCACTGAAAACTTGTCACTCGGCTAGACACAGCCCAAATGTGAGTTAAGCCCAAATGTAGCGTGGTGGAAGAGCACAAATGTGGACAGACACGATAGAGCCAGTAAACCATGCACGTTGATCTGAGAACGCTCCCACTAGGAGTAGAGATTCCCACCAAGGAATCCGCGTTCTCACACACAAAACCAGAGTATATGAATGAGGTTCGAGTACTCACGGTACCGTTGAGGAGTTGACATGGGCTGATGAAGCATTGATTTTATTGTCTGTGTGCAGACATCTACCTTCTTTTTGTTTATATACTCTATGCGAGTCATTTTCAGTGCCTATTGGCATCACGTGACCTGGTGTGTGTGACAGTACCACCCCTCCAAGACCGGCACCAGACAGACCCGGCTGAGAGGATACCCGAAGACGGTAGTCCCGGATGAGAGCTGGATCCGGGATGAACCGACCAGGAACCCAGGACCGCTCTTCCGGACCGTAGCCTTCCCAATCGACGAGGTATTGGGTGCCAACGCCACGGCGTCATGAGTCCAGGATCCACCGGACAGTATAAGCCGGACCACTGTCGATGATCCTGGGTGGAGGAGGAGCCGGAGCTTGGGTAGACAGAGGGGAAAAAAAGACAGATTTAAGTTGTGAGACACAAAAAACTGGATGGATCCTGAGGGAGGCAGGCAGCTGGAGCCGAAAGGTGACAGGGTTAAGTCTTTTGGTGATCTTGAAAGGGCCGATGAACTGAGGGGATAACTTCTTGGAATGTTCCTGCTGGACAAGTGGTGAATGTTCCTGGTGGACAAGTAAACCGTGTCACCTACATGAAACAATCGCCCCAGAGGGTGCCGACCAACTGGGGACCAACTGTTGGGCTGACAGGACATCAACCTCCGGCTCTTGGTGTTCAAACACCGGAGGCTGAAATCCATAACAAACCTCAAAAGGACTGAGACCTGTGGCAGATGAGGTAAGGGTGTTGTGGGACAAGTCAGCCCAAACGAGTTAGTCAGCACTGCTGGTGGGCTACAAAGCACCAAATGAAGCGCTCCAGTTGTTGATTGGTCTGCTCCATCTGACCATTGGTCTGGGGATGGTACCCAGACTATAGACTGGTGGTAGCATTGATCAGATGGCAGAAGGCCTGCCAGAACTTCGCCATGAACTGTGGCCCTCTGTCCAAGACGATGTCCCGGGGGAACCCATGCAAGCGGACTACATGCTCGATGACAAGCTGCACTTGTATCCTTAGCAGAGGGGAGTCCGGTCAGAGCCACGAGGTGAACAGACTTAGAAAACCGATCCACTATGGTGAGGATAGTATCCTTATCCCTGGATGTGGGCAGTCCAGTCATGAAGTCCACCGTGATGTGGGACCAGGGCCTGCGTGGAACTGGTAGAGGTTGGAGCTTACCCGGATCGGCTTGATTAGGAGTTTTGGACCGGGCACACTCATCGCAGGCTTGGACATATTCTTTGGTGTCGGTGATCATAAGAAGGCACGTTGTAAGAAAGAGAGGGTGCGAGATATTCCTGGGTGGCCGGCTAGGGCTGAGGAGTGAGCCCACTGGAGAGCCTCAGTTCTAACAATAGCTGGTACATAGAGCCGTTCTTGTGGTGTATTATCTGGAGGAGGATCAGTGGTGGAGGAGGTTCCTGGTGGACTCTGTCTTTCAACCCCCACCGGAGAGGAGCCATGATGACTTGTGGAGGCAGAACAGGCGAGGGATCTGTCTGGAGACTCTCTGCCTGGTACTGGCGAGAGAGGGCATCAGGCTTGGTGTTTTTGGACCCCGGACGGTACGAAAGGTGGAACTGAAACTGTTCAAAGAACAGCGCCCACTACGCCTGTCTGGGGTTCAGCTGTTTGGCTTGATGGATGGTGAGGAGATTCTGATGGTCCGTCCAGACTGTGAACGGATCACTGCCGCCCTGGAGCCAGTGATGCCATTCTTTCAGAGCCCACTTAATGGCCAACAACTTACAGTCCCCTACTCTGTTTCGTTGCTGGGTGGAGTTGAATTTTCTGGAAAAGGAACTACAAGGGCGTAGTTTCTGGTCTGGGCCTTGCTGTGAGAGGATGGCTCCTATGCCAACATCAGAGGCGTCCACCTCAACAACAAATGGTTTGTTGACATCTGGATGAATGAGAATGGGAGCAGAGGTGAATTGGTGGTAGAGGCGATGAAATGGATGGCAGCTGGGTTGAGGGTGAAAGGTCCGGTCTTGGGTTTGGTAAGAGCAGTCAGAGGTGCCGCAGTTGAGCTGAAGCCCCGGATAAATCGCCGATAGAAGTTGGCGAACCCCAGAAAATGTTGCAGCTGTTTAAGCGACTAGGGTAGGAGCCAAGAACGCACAGCCTCCAGCTTCTGGGGATCCATGGCCACACCCTTAGAGAAGATGACGAAGCCGAGGAATGTGGTGGTGTGTTGATGAAAGGCACATTTCTCCAACTTGCAGTACAACTGGTGGGCCAGCAACCTCTTTAGCACTGCACGGACATGCTGGGTATGTTCTTCCATGGACTTCAAGTAGATTAATATATCATCTAGGTATGCAAAACACCACCGACCCAGCATGTCCCGTAAGGTGTCATTGATGAATTGTTGAAAAGCAGCGGAACTGTTGCATAAACCAAATGGCATTACATGGGACTCATAATGTCCGGTGGGGGTTATAAATGCAGTCTTCCACTCATCGCCCTCCCTGTTGCGAACTAGGTTATAAGCACTCCTAAGGTCCAGCTTGGTAAAGACCTTGGCACCAGAGAGAGCATCCAGGGCGGTGTTGGTAAGAGGGAGTGGGTGACGATTCTTTATGGTGATGTTGTTGAGCCCCCGATAGTCGACACATGGGTGAAGGCCCCCGTCTTTTATCTTGACAAAGAAAAACACTGTGTCTGCAGGGGAAGTAGAGGGTCAAAAAGTGCCTTGCTGAAGGCCTTTGGCCACATATTCCTCCATAGCATGGTGTTGCACTGCTGATAGTGAATAAAGACGGCCGCAGGAATAAAGACGGCCTGGCAGGAGGTCGATGGCGAGATCATAGGGGTAATGAGGTGAAAGTTTATTTGCCTTACGTTTGCTGAAAACCCCTGCCAGGTCACAAAATGGGATGGGAATGGCCTCTAGGTCGGCGTTGAGGGCCTCAGACTCCCCTGAGCGCATCTCAGCCTTAGCTGGGAGACAAAGCTCCTTACAGGTCAGGCCTCATTGGAGAACCTTGTGGCAGTTCCAGGAAATTAAAGGGTCATGCTTGGCTAGCCATGGGTATCCCAAGATAATAGGCGTTGAAGTGAGGAAAGTGAGGTAGAATTGGATTGATTCAGAGTGATCTTTGTGTTGGAGGGTGATGGTTTGAGTGCGGTGAGTGAGAGGACTGGTAGATAGGAGTCGACCGTCAATTGCTGTGATAAGAACAGACTGAGATAACACCTCAGTTTTTATCCCCAGCTGAGCAGCATATTTATGATAGATGAATTTGCCAGCTGCCCCCGAATCCATGAAGGCAGTGGTTCCGGTCTGTTTGTGGCCCAGCTGGAGACTTACCTGTAGGACAAGACAGGAAACGGACGGTGGGCAGGAGGCTAGAGCCAGCGGACCAAGTCATTTCCTCCCCCTATTCACTTGGTCTGACCGTTTCCTGGACGGAGTGGACAGATGGCGCAATGGTGGTCGGGGGAGGCGCAATAAGCACAGTGGGGTAGTGTGGGCCTGGAACTCAAATATTAAAGATAAGTTAGTCAGAAAAACATCACACTTCCCATCCATCCTGTTCCACTTGTCAGGTAGTGCAATCTTTGGAATATTGATAGGGGTGGTTGAGGGTTGGGCAGAACTCACTTCCTCTGGAGAGGTTGACTGCTCAGCAGACAGGTCCAGATGCGCCTGTTGCAGGGCACCAACCTCCGCACGAAGATTGGTAGTCTCCGTACGGAGATTGGCTACTTCCCATTTCAGATTCACAATCTCTACAGACTGCTGATTGATCATCTCCCAGAGATGAGCCAAGTCCGCTGGGCTCATAGAGGACACAGACATTCTGTCACTCGGGTGGACACAAATGACTGAGTTAAGCCCAAATGTAGCGTGGTGGAAGAGCCCAAACGCAGACAGACATGATAGAGCTGGTAAACCACGCACGTTGATCTGAAAACACTCCCACTAGGAGTAGAGATTCCCACCAAGGAATCAACATTCTCACACACACACACACAGAGTACATAAATGAGGTTCGAGTGAACCGAAAGTACTCACGGTACCATTGAGGATTTGACACGGGCTGATGAAGCATTGACTTCAATGTCTGTGTGCAGACATCTACCTTCATCCTGTTTATATTCTCATTTCCGGTGCCGATTGACGTCACGTGACCTGGTGTGCATGACAAAACTTCAGTCATTGACACATATTCAGGGAAACGTGTATTGGCAGATGAGTGTGTAGGCTTTCAATAGTGGTAGTGTATGAAGTTCAAATTAACTTACTTAGACAGGTATTCTTACATCGAGAGGACCAATGTTGAATTTTTACAGTATCCCAGTCTAAGGTGGCGTTATGTCAGCATGACCATTGTAACCCTAAAATGACTTGTTGCAGAGTGTTAGACAGAACTAAGAATTGGTTATTCTTGGTATTGTCTGTGGAGATGGCAAGCCAAAGTGGGATGGTGACTTGGGTGACAGGGGCACTGCAGACCAGTTTCCCTTCCAGAAACTTCACAGTGATAGTGTGGGCTAAAGCAACCATGGGAATAGCCAGAAAGGACACCAAAGGCTAGGGGGTGAAGTTGTCAGCCAACCCAGAATTTACAAGGACAGGGATACAGAATATTTAGACACAAACAAACACACAGTAATTACAAATTCATTCAAAGTCCTTTGGTATGGCCTCTTTCTGTGCCACCTTGGTTTTTCCCAGTGGGTACTGACTAACCCAGTATCCCTCCCTGCAGTACGTGCAAGATACCCTCCAAGTTTTTCTATTTCACCTACAACTGGGGACCTCCCAGCTGCATCAGTTCAGGTACTGGTTCTTTATAAGGGGCCTTGGTAGGGAACTGTTGTGTCTTGCCACTAACAAAGAGAGAGTCAGACTCAGTGGAGGCATTGTTATAATTGTTTCTTTAATAAACTTACTGCAGGTACAAGCAGCCTCACTATTCATGCTCCAAACAAGCTGGCTCTCTCTGTAGTATCAAATAACTATGTACCCATAATACTCTTGGCACTAACATCACCTCCTTATTTAAATGTCATATCTTTAGCATGAGAAAGTAAGGAAACATACCTCAAACACAAGTTTGAACACATGAAATCAAAAAACTTCCTATACTAGGGTGAGAGGGTGGACTACCTTACCATTTATTAACCCAGGAGATTATTCTGCCATGTTGTCCAGTGGAAGACTGCCAGGTGGTTTTCTCTCACAATACGGATTCTTAACACTGAAACAGTCTGTATTTCACTCATTTGAGTGACAGTAGCTGGAACCCATTTCTCATGACCAGAATAATTATAAGCAAGCACAGCATGTCCATTGGACAAGTGTCTGTCCTTAGCCCTCTTAGCCCTCTCGCTGCTTGCTCTGTGCAACTGTTTGAGTGGATTTTGGTCCCAGCAAATTAAGTCATGTTAGAAGTTGTCGTTTTATGAAAAGGAATGCAAGGAACACTTGGGTAGTTGCATGAGTTGTGTTTTGGTACTGCAGTATAAATGCAGCCAGATGCTGTTCAAATTCCCTTTTGGTGCCTTGAGTGAATGTTTCCTATTTTGGACCATGTGTTTGGCCAGTCCATTTATGGCTGGATATGGGATAGAAATAATGTGCTTCACTCCGTTAACAAGCAGAAAATATTTGACCTTTTGAGACATGAACTGTGGTCTGTTGTCCATGATCAGTTGTTTGGGTGTATACTGTGTAGATCTGAATGGTTTTCTCTGATGTCGTGGTAGACATAACTGCAATCTCAGGAAACTTAGAATGTGCATCAACTACCACGAGCAGCATCTTTCCTTCAACCAGACCTGCAAATCCCGATGAACTCGTTACTATGGAAAAATGCTATGGGACTGCCCCCAGGGATGAAGTGGCACTAGACTTGGGTCCTTTCTGATTGTTTGATATTGTTTACATGGCCTTCATCTCAATTTCATGATCTAGTCAGTGCCATCAGAAAAAAAAATTCATTTTCATCTACTTCTTCCTGTCAGTGCCACTGTGACCTGTGTGGCTCATCAAGAACCAACTTCTTCAACTTTTGAGTTATGATGACACTCCTTCCCTCTTACAAGGTATGGTTGGAGGTCAGGAGCAACCATAATTTTGCAAAAGACATCTCCTATCATCACCCTGTCCAGCACTTGTGACAGAATCGGGTCAACTCTAATTTCTCTCGACCTCTGTCCAAACAGGTATTGGTTGAATTTCTTAATTCCAAATACTATACCAAGGGCCTTTTTTCTATTTGGGGGTTCTTGATTTCTACACAGCTCAAAGTTTTTGAGGTGAATGCTAACTTGTTCTCACCTGTAGGCAGAATGTGTGACAACACCACCCCTACCCCATAGGGTGAAGCATCACATGCAAGCAGAATGGGTACTGATGGATCGAAGTAGTTAAGTACCTTACTGTCTGTTAAAGCTGCTTTAGCTTGCTTGAATGCCTTGTCACATTCTTCAGTCCACTTTCATCTCTTTCCATCACACAGTAGCTTGTGAAAAGGTTTCCGCAGTGTTGCCAGCTGCTGGTGTATGACTGCCAAACACTGTTAAATCTTCGGCCTTCTTTTGAAAGTGCTGTTCAGATTGGACTAAACTATCAAGACATTTTTTCTGTCTGGGATACCGCCTCACCTGTACTGTGCTCCTAACAGAAGACGCAGACGCCAACAGAAAACAGCGGATGGTGAGTGAAGCTGAAAGCTTGTTTCGTGCACTCTTCTGACACTTGGTGGATTCATCGTCACTTCATTTTGTGGTGCTGTTTGGTCCCGATCAGTTCTTGTCTGGTTCCTGTGGTCGGCTCGAATGAAGGGCATCAGACTCGCCGGTTCTCCTTTCAGTGGCCGTGGGCTGACGGCTAGTGTGCAGGTTTCAGCTCCTCTGGGATAGCCCTTGTGAATGCTAGGTCACTAGCCAACAAACATTTATTCTGAAGGACTTCTTTACGTCCCATGGATTAGATTTTATGTGCATCACTGAAACTTGGGTGACTGTCGGTGAGTTCAGTGCTTTCTGTGAACTTTTACCGCCCGATTGTACATACTTTAGTTGTCCGAGGACGTCAGAGATGGGCTTGTTTGAACTGGGTTCAGTTCCCCCAGTTTTGTGTGCTCTCATATACAGACCACCTAAGTATAACAAAGACTTTATTGATGATTTTGCTGATCTATTGGCAGTAATCATGCCTCAGTATGAGTTTTAATAGTTGGGGATCTTAATATTCATGTCTGTTTTCCTCTAAAACGATTGGTCAAAGACTTTTTAAAATTCTTTTAATCTTGTACAGTTTGTGTCTGGTCCTGCACAAGAACGTAGATATACACTTGATCTTGTTTTAGCAAATGGTTTCACTGTTTGTAATTTTGAAGTTTGTAATACTGTGTTCTCAGACCACATAACTGTTGTGTTTGATATGCCTGTCCCATGTGATGTGTGCCTGGACGACGTTGTCGTGTTGTTAACTATTCCATTGCTGCTCAGAAACTGCATTTCTGTCTTTTGAGTCAGATGTCGAAAATGTATCATCCCACTTTAATTCTATTTGTTTAACAATATTACATACAGTGGCTCCACTAAAGATGGAGTTTTACAAACCTAAACCTGAACCTTGGTTAAATGACACTACCAGGGCGGTTAGGCATTGATGCAGGAAAGCTGAGCAGAAGTGGAAGAAGGATAATTTACAGGTATCTTTTCAGATGCTGAGGGACAGCTGGCATTATTATCAGAGAACTGTGAAACATGCTAAATGTCACACGCACCAGGTCACGTGGCGCCAATCGGCGTCAGAAGTGACGTCACGGAGAGTATAAACACGTGAAGAGTAGGTAGATATGCACACAGTCATTAGAGACCACTCTCTTAATGCTCAGTGTCGCGACTGGTACCGTGAGTACTTCAGGGGTTCGTCCT
>JBBJLS010076304.1:0-27336 GCA_037577275.1 Bryconaethiops microstoma
CACTCATCAAACTCATACACACAAAAGCATTTACAGTTACAGTTACCTTTTAAACTAACAAAAGAACAAAACTTGGCTGATGTAACAAAGGCATAGTATTATTGTTATTATTGTTATTATTATTATTATTATTATTATTATAAGTGTTAACAACACATGGATAGGAATTTGTCTCTTTAAGTCAAGTCAAGTCAAGCAAAGCTTTATTGTCATCCCAGCCATATACATTTAGTAGACAGTGAGACGAAATATCGTCCTCTTGGACTATTGGACTACATACAGCACATCACACTCAAAACACAGACCAATATGAGGGTGAAAAAGGGGAAATTAATTATAATTAAACCTATATATGTATAAATACATATCTTAATGTGCTAAACTAAAATAAAACTATGGGGGGACACAACAGGGAGTTTATAGCAATACAGTGTTGTATACAGACTCCTACCTACACACATGTATATACATACTTATACCTTAAATACACATACACATAAATATACACACACATACACACGTGTGTATATATACAGAATATATATCTATTAAGAAATATATAATTATAGCCACATTATAGTGTTGTATACAATGTAATAGTAGAGTTCTAGAGTTAGCTATTTTACATCTTTTTTTAAAGGTCGTACACGTGAACTATGGACATATTTATGAAAAGAACAAAACTACAAATTGGTTATTTGATCTGATTTCTAATCTAGATCATTGGGTGTCCTGAGGCAGAACTCCACATCCTCCAAATCAGCGCTGTCAGTGCTTTCCCTCTGTGGAGCAATGCTGGATGATGAAGTGGTTGGCATGTGTTTGATTTAAATGACTAGGCAGGAGACGCGCCAAAGAGATGGAGCACCATATCTGGTAGCTTGTGCTCATAGTATGCTTCTCCAGACAGTCTTAAACCATACCCGATGTGTAAAATGGAGCTCAGTGTCTGCAGGGACATGTGACTTCAGCCCAGAACCCAGTGGTGTTAGCTGTTTTCTCCCATCTATGAAAGTGAACAGATTTCCTCTGACTGATGATTGTTTCTGGACTCAGACACAGTTGTTTCTGGACAATATCCTAAAAGGATTATTAGCTTAGCCATGTCATCCAGGCTCTTATTTTGTTTTAGAGTCTCACCTACACTGAACAAAGGACATGTGCTGGAGAATGTCCATGCTGCCCAGGAGCCTTGTTTGAAGTTCATTGGCTAGGGCAATAGTGTGCCTCTCCTTCACACACAGTCCTCATCCTCAGAGGATATGTCAAGCCAGGCTGTTTTGGACTTTGCATAGCCAATATATGGCTTAGGTGAGATGTCGTTATCTATTGGGTCTTTCAGCATGTCAATTTTGGCCATAGGATGAAGGACCTTGCTGCAGACAGATCTTCTCAGTCTTACCAGACAGTCCAGGAGCTTGAACGGGTCTGTTTATTCCCCCTCAACCCTTGACTGCACGCTGCACCTCACTAAAGATTGACTTCAGGTAAGTAAGGTACAGGAGGTTCTGTGGGTCAGCGTACATTGAGTGTAAAACATCTGCCATGTAATAGTGCTTGCTTGTCATGGTTAGGCTGAAATGTAATTTCAACTCCTCCCACTGACTGAGTATTCTTGATACAGTAGGCTCTACTGAAAGCTAGCATGTGGCACAGACTCTTGCTATTACTAATGGCCTGTCCGCACAGTTAACGGTTTCATATACTGCCCTGTAGGCTTCCTTTATTTTAGGAGAAATGGAGAACCAATTGTAGGTTTCCCTGACCAGGAACTCACTGCAAGGCAGAGTGGTTTTTGAGGCAGCGCTGACTGCTAGTCGTAAGGAGTGACATACACAACGGATAAGAACAATGTGTTCTATTTCTTCTTTGAGAATTTTGTAAACACAATTGTATGTCCCTGTCATGACTGATGCATTGTCTATGCCAATGGCAAGCAAGATTTCCTTCTTGACGCTACACTGATCAAGTATAGGAGAGAACTGCCTTGGCAATGGTCTTCGCATCCCCTCCCTCCAACTCAAAAAGGCCAAGGAAAGTATCCACCACACGTCCCTTTCCTCACTAAAGTAACAAACCACAACGCCCAGATACGGATATCAGTACTTTGATCAAGCAGGAGGTTGTATTTGTTGCCACCAATATCAGCCACCAGCTTTTAAATAAAGTATGGAGCCAAAATACCATTTATGATCTCGGTGCATTCGAAAATTCTGGGCAAAACTATTTAAAATCGGGGAATGCTGCCTTGCATGCTAAACCGATATTGTCACACAACAAAATTGAAACAGGCAAAAGCAACTATTGCTTTGGCTATCGGAGATGACTGCTCAAGTGTCTGTGTGTTTTTGGGTTTTTTTTTGTAAAGGACAGTTTGGATTGGATAGCTTGATCATATGGCTTGGCCTTTTCAAGATGCTTTTACAGTACAGACAGTGAGCCCTAATGTTGCTACAAACATAGGGTTTCAGCCATCCTTTGGATTCTGGTAGTAACTCCCATTCTTTTTGGTATTTTCAGAAGTATAATAAAAGACCAAATAAAGTATGATTTTAATGTTTGTGTGTATTTACTTTTATTGAAATGAGTGTCACTTTAATGAAGTGTACGTTAAGTTGGTGTTAGCACAGTTTTAGCAATTCAAGGCGGGGAAAAAATAAAACAAGTTGTGAAACTAAATTATTTAAAATTTTTACTGTGGTGTACTGTTGATGGGGAGGGGAAAATGCAGAGATGTCCACAAGTGAAATTTTTAGGTTAAACTGCTGTTTGAATTGAAAAGGGTAAGCCTATAAAAATGTCAGAAAAAAACACTGATAGAATAGAAAGAGGAAGGAGAAATAAGTATCAAAAGGATGAAAAATAAAAGTCTTGAAAATGACTAGAAAAGAAGTAATAGAAGAAGTGGTTTTTAAGAAAGAACTAGTTATTTAAATAAATTTGCCTTTAAAAAGGGTGTTTGTTGATTGTTGTTATTTGTCCAAAAGGAAGGAAATGAGAGGTATGTAAGATGAAAGAAGATGTTTGTGTTCATGTGTGGCTTCTAAAAGAAAGATCTGTGTTATACACCTTAGATGAATTTATTTTTTACTTTGTTTGAAAATATAACTTGCTTAAAATTCTTTTGCTTGTAAAACAACTTGTTTTATGAGTGGGTGAGATCAACCGAGAAAGGTTTATGATTGGTCAGTCGATGTGACGTTGGCATACTGCGTGTGGAACGGAGATTGCGAGCCAGGCCTTCTCATCCAACATCAGTACCTGGCCTCAGAAATGCTCTACAGAGCGAATGGGCACAAATTCCCACAGAAACACTTTAAAATCTTGTGAAAAGCCTTCCAAGAAGAGCGGAAGCTGCAAAATCTAAATACTTAAACTTTAAACATGCATTAAAGTATATGCATTTGAGTGCATTAATTTGATGTCATTAAAGTCCCTGTTGGTGTATTGGTTAGATGTTCCAATACTTTTGTCCATATTGTGTATGACTTCCAGAGAAGTGAAAGCACGCCTCGTTTAGTTTTAACGTTAGAAATCGAACAAAACAATGACTTAAAAAAAATAATAAAAAATTTTATTAGGAGCGATTTTGTTGAATGCATTCGATTCGGATGCTGACATTAAAGAAAGCAGTGGCGCAGTGTAGTGGCGCCCCCGTATAATAAAGAGAGAAACTGGCAGTAACTCGTTCAGCCTGCAATCAGAAAGTCGTTGTTTGGAATTCCTAGACTGCTAGTTGCACTTCGGAGGTACCCTTGAGCAAAGTTCTTCAGGATTACTTCACAGAGCAGAGCTTGGATTTACTGTTTATCACGGATACATGGATTAATGCGGGCGAGTCCAGCGCCTTTTCGGAGCTTTTTCCTCCCTGTTGCACTTTTATAAACAGACCGAGAGCTACCGGTCATGGTGGAGGTGTAGCCACTATCCTGAAAAGCAAGGTGTGTTTTCAGCTGCTCTCTAAAATGACTTTATCGTCTTTTGAACTGAACTATTTCACGTTACGATGAAAGGAACCGGTCTTCTACGCATGATAAGCCAACAGAGGGTGAGTGTGATCCTCTGGGAAATGTTATTCTGAGAAACCCTGAGTCCAGGTGGTCATATGGATGCCTATTTCACATGTGCCACTATTGCAGACTAGGTTTGTGCCTCACTGACAATTAAGATATTCCTTGCTATCAGTGTCTTCTTTCATGGTTCGGGAATTGTCTGAAGAAAAATGTTTAAGAACTCAAAGCTTTTTAGGTGTTGTCCTGGCCATCAGATGTACCAACTCTCATTCCAGTCAAACATCTGTGGGTCGGGAGCTACGAGTCTGATCCATGGTTTTATATTTCAGACTGGAAAAACAGAGGTGTTTAATTTTTGTGATTTTCCTGTTTTCCTTCTGTTGACATGCTGGTGAGGTGAGATAAGGTCAGTTTTGTGTGTTTCTATGGGAAACACACAGATGTTGCACACTTTTATGTAACCTCTGATGATCTGCCATTCGGTCTTTTTTCAATGTGGGGAAGATTGCTAAAGATTTTAGGTTGTGTTGTAACCAGCAGCATTGCTGTTAATGAATTAATAATATCCCGGTTAATTTACTTCAAATGCATTGTAGTCCAAACGGCCTGATTAAACATTGTAACCCTGTACAACTAGCCAATAACCGACACATCCAAACAAGGACATTAATACAGTTCCTTTATTTACACATGCCCACTTCCAAGTGGTTGCTATGTTACCTTGTCAAAAGGCTGATAATGTTGGGGGAAAAATAAAAAAGAGGAGATAAGCACATGGATATAAGACAGGATTAGTTAGGATTCCTCTTTGATGATTGTGCAGTTGTTATTGGCCCTGTAGTACAGGTGTGAGTCAATTGAAAAACAGGAGACTAACTTTTTATGCTCAATCATGCACACCTATGGTATTTTTTGTGCCATTGTAGGCTTGTTTCTGGCTCTAACGGAAGGTGATGTGGTGTCTGACTTCCATACTAAGGCTGACTGCATAAAGTTCTTCTACAAAAGCCAAGTGCCACAATGGGGCTCAGCTACACCTGGTGCTGCCCAGATCTGCCAGCGCTTCCAGAACAGCTTTCACTTTGCCACGCTGTATGACACATACAATCGCATTGCTGTCTACTCTGCATACATCTTCGGGCCCAGTAATGGGGGAGGCAGAGAGAAGCGCTGGTTTGTGGAGCCCCAGGTAAGAGATTTGATAACTTAACATTTGAAAGTGCATTCGTGTCACCGACTAAGTAATCTTGTGGTTTTGTAATCTGGCTCTGCTTTGTCTTTTTGGAAAAACCCTTTAAAACTCCAGCAATCTCTACATGTTGTGTTTTTGCAGCTGGTGAATCAAAACTGGGGAGGTGAGTTGAAAGAAGACTACTGGTTAGGGCAGGACTACCCTGGTGTCTATCAGGGTGAGAGGCAGGCTCTGAATGAGGACTATACTAACTCAGGGTTTGATCGCGGCCACCTTAATCCCAATGGGCACCATGCAGGTATGCATTGAAGAATAAAGCAGTGGTTCTCTCTCAATTATATTTTTGCAATATCTCTTTCACAATGTGCATTTCAGTTGAGAGATGAAGACATTATTGTGAACCCACATGAATATATACAAATTCTAAGCAACCATGGGCTGGTTTTATTTTTGCAAACAAGGGGTTTTGCCTGTCTAGTGAACCAGAGATCACCCAACCTTCACAATTTAATAATCTTAGACATGGATATAAGCAGCTGGGAATTGCAGTGACTCTGAATTTAACAATTTTCTGAAAGTTGCTATTTCCAAATCTTGCATATGGCTACGGATGGGTATGTTTAGGATTTGCCTTGTACTGTTATTGACCCTGATACTGCTTGTCAATACTGATACTTATTGATACTTTTACTGATACAACTCTCCATAATTTGATGGAAAAAAAAGACGAAGATTCAGCAGTTATTTTTGTATTACTTTTTGAGAAAAAATGAGTTTCCTCTATATATGAGGCAAGAGCGATCTCTACAAAAGTCTTGACAACTGCGTGGTGATGCTGTTCAGTGTGTCACCCCATCCCTCCAACTGATCCAGTCTAGCATCAGTTAATTGAAAATGTTAGTTATGTTAAAAGGCATTAACGTTGTATAAATAAAGCAACCAGCACTGTTTGTCATGGAGCTTATCAATATTTTGGCATTGACCAGTCAGGAAACGATGCTCAATACCCATCCTTATACTTGACGGAAAAAATTGCTTTTTAAATGTCTCGTTTCTATTAATCAGTTGTGGAATTTTCTTCTTACTGTTCATTAAACCTACAGACAAGTACCTAGAAACCCAGTTAGAGCTTCATGCAGTTCTGCTGAGTCTTCCTTTTGGAGGTCAGCCAATGTACCTATAGGTACCTCAGGGGCTGCCCTTTACTTGCTTTTTTTCATCTTTAACAGGGTGGTAGTAGCCTAGTGGGTAAAACACTTGCCTGTGAACCTGATGACCACAAAGTTGCAGGTTCAAACCCCCCACTTTCTACCACTGTGTCCTTAAGCAAGTCGAATGCCCCTTGACCTTGTACTGAACTTCTTTTCAGTGAAGAGGATTGTCTTGCGTCTTGTGCTTTGTTTACAAACCTGAATTCAGTCTATCCATAAATAACATACAGGATTATGAAGTATGTTCCTCTGTGTGGTAATTTTTCTCTTTTACTATTGTCTCCTTTTTCTTCTAGTTCCAAGTCGTAATGCCACATTCACCCTCACTAATGTGGTGCCCCAGAACTCAAAACTGAACCAGAATGCCTGGGCTAACTATGAGTCCAAACTGGCTAGTATGTTCAGTTCTCAGTGCAACAAGGCCTACGTGCTGGTAGGTGCCATCCCCTCTGCTGGTAACTGGATCATCAAGAACAACGTCAAACGGGTCAATATCCCCGAATACATGTGGAACGCCTACTGCTGCGTTGGTGCCGACGGTGTTCCTGTTCGCAGTGGTGCAGCAATTGCCCTCAACACTGATCAGAATTTAGTTGAGGAATACACCCTGAATAAGCTGGTTCAGTTCCTGCAGAAATACTCCAATACACCAGTAGGAGAGCTGTTCTATAATCAATGCCAGTAACTGATTGTAACATTTATGCTTGCTAAACATAAGCCATTCTGTAATATGATGGGGCAGATCACAGTTATCTTTACATTCTACTGTTCTAAAAAAGTACACTGCTTAAGATAAAGTGCCTCTACATTTTGGGATTCAAGAAATTTATTAAAATGTATATTTAAGCATGAGAATTGGTCTCTTTATACAGTGGCAAAACTATACAGCTACACTTTGAATTTTCGCATATTCAGGAACAAGAAGTAGAACGAAATTCAGATTCAGTACTTTGTGAATATAGGAAAAAATAAAAGGTCCTGCTACTCGTGCATGTGATTTATGGTGACATTAATTAAGAAAATGATTTATGCACAATACAAATTAATTTATTTGTGGGTGAGTATAAGTTATGATACAGGTGTTATAGATCACACTTTTATTTTTCTTATGTTTATCTGTGTACACTACAAGCAAATGATTTTAGCATTACAATGTCATACTACTACACTTAAGCAACAGTCTAATCCAGACGTGCATCAGTAAATATTTCATGTTGTAAGGCTCAGTGCTGTAAGCAAAATGATTAAGATGCATAACTAACAAGTTATTTTAAAATGATAAATCCATCCACCATTACATCTTATGGATTTTGACATTAACATGATTGTGTATAATAATGGCAAGCTATTCTATTACAGTAAGTGAACATGCAGAGAACAGGACTGAATAATGCGACAATGTGAATCTTATTTGTTTTTAGCTTTCAAATGATACATTTCAGGATCATGATATGGTTGTCAAAGAAGTTAATTGATCATATTATTGGTAACATTTCAGAGTAACCGTTAACTCTAAGTCTTTAAATCTACCAGGAAACATGTTTGCTGGTGTTTCATTTATTTTTGTTTATCTGTTTTCCACGTTATTGGGATTCATTTTGTGACTTTTTGCTTTTTCAGAAAGTTGGCTTCACACTGTTCTTTGGTTACAGGGCTGTACTATCGCTGTGCTTGTGTAGGATTCTTACTGAGGATAAAAACTGATGGAATTTCACCCCATAAACTACAAGAAAATTGTAGTTTGTAGGTAATAACATTATTTGAAAATATCCAAAGTTCACAATTCACCAAAATGTAGGCTTTCACCCATGACACCTCGGAACTGTCTTTACAGTGCTGATCTGTATTGAATGCCAAAACTGTCTGAGACCATGTGCTTTTAAATTGTACCTCATAAGTACAAGTGATATTTTTCAGATTGTGACATGATTCTGTTTTAAATTATTGATGCAAATTATTTCAAAACATAAAAAGACTATTTTAACTTTTACTCAAGCCAAATGCAAATCCTGTTGATAAACACATCTATGTGAACAAATTTTAGAGGAGTAGAGTGACCCTAAAAAAAATCTGAAAAATCAAGAAAAATGGTTATTTTAACTACCTAAATTGAACCAGTGGATGGTCACTCCATTCAGGCAGACTGGACAGGTTCTCCTCAGTACTGGGCTGAATGGGCCAGCCCCAGGCTTTGAAGAAGCTGGTCAGATTCCTCTTTATCACCTTGGAGAATGTTTCAGCATACAGGTTCATCTTGCCAGTGCTGTCGTTTGGTGTGTTATTCATGTCATGGTAAACTGCATGGACTTTCTTGAAGGCATCCCAGCCAAACTGTTCTTGCAGCTGTAAGTGATAACGTTTTATCATTGTAAATAGAACAGATAAATAGTAAATACCAAAATGTTTGTTTTGCATCACACACCCAAAGCCTTTTGTCTTTTAATTGTTAATTAAATTTTTTGTTGTGTTTGAAACAGCAGGTACCTAGTATGATTACAGTAAAATGATTGACTGCTCTTATGTAAATATTTTTGTCAGCTTGCCTGGTGAATTCTGTTAATATTCAGTTACGTTACAGTCAAAAATGGACTTCTCACCTCGGAAAAAAATACGCTATAATGAAAAAAGATAATCAGTTTATTTTCCACTGTTTAATAGAGTTGTTTTTTTTTAAAGAAAAAAAAAAAACAGTCAACCTATATGTGTCTTCTGAGTTTGTGTTAAAATCATGTTGTGTTTTCAGTAAAGCCTTGCAATTAAAAGTCTATAGGCATTCAGGAACCATACCTAAACCATACTGTGACAGCATGGGACTTGCAACAGAGTATTTTCCAGAGTATCTCAGCCTAGTAATGGAGTTTCTGCCTCAATTCTCTCCCCACACTTTTTACGGCCGGTCTTTGTCCTAAAACCACGTCCATGGCGTCAAACCAGGGGAAAGTTTTTCTGTCTGAGCTGCTTTTGTTATTGTGGTTTTTTATTATTTATAGTCTTGAGTTAATTTTTTTGCTCTGCATTTTTTAGCCGTGCGATGAAAACCTTCATGTTTCGCACAGAATTAAGAATAAATTTGTTAGTGTCATAGAAAACTTCCACTGAAATTAATCTTTCCAGTTGTTTCCATATTTTGATAACAAAAAGCAGCTTGGCTGTGGCCTGCTTTGGCCCTGCTCTCAAGCACGGCTGTGACAGTGTGGGTATGGCTTGGGTACAAGTCGCTTTATTTGTAATGGAAAAACTTTTTTCCATTGAAAGTTTTCCATTAATTTTTTGACACTATGGCCTCGTGCCAGTGGAAAAACGCCAAAAGACTGGGTTCATACACAATAGCTGAGACAGGGCGGGGTTACAAGCAAGTGGACAGGTGAAGGTGGTGCTTGAGGCAGGCTAGAGGCGGAGTTACACAAACAGTAATAAACCACGCATAAAAAAAAACAAAGTCATGGTGTGCCAGAGGTGAGCAAGAAAAGACTTGGTGAGATTGTACTGTATAGCAATCTCTTGAGCATCAAGCAAGGTCTTTTTTTTACCATATCATGTTATGGCTTTCTGTGAGATTTATTACAGAAAAAAAGAAAATCAAGGAAATCACCCTGTAGGGCTGTATTCACTGCCAAGAGTACTTTAGCAATCTACTGAATTAAGGAACAAAGTACTAGTGTAAATGTGATATTTGAAGGTTTCTATATTTTCTAACAAATTTGCAAGCCTTAGTAAAAAAAAAAAGCTGTATATATTTTATTCTTAAAGTCTTAATTACGTAAAACGAATAATTACATTAAACTGTAATCCATTTTAGAGTAAGACTTATGTAACCGAATGAGGTAAAAGTTGTTTAAACATTAAACTGTCATTCAACTACACCTGTTTCAGCATTGTATATCTGTACGACTAGACGTGATCTAATGAAAATACACATGTGTAAATGACACCATAGATATACAAACAGAGATGCCACATTTGATTCAGCTAGGAATGGTCTTTGAAAGGTCAATACTACATTTATATCTCATAAAACCCCTTTGACGAAAGAAGAAATATATTGGCTTAAGGAAAATTGACAATTGTACAAACATGAGCACCTGAGGAAAACTAAGCTGCATGAACATTGATATTCTCCGAAACTGATGACCTGTTTTGTATTTTCAAAATAGCTATTAAGAGCACAGCTCTACCTTATGGAACCCTTGATAAGCCACTTTTCTACATTATTAATCATCAGCTAAAAATTGCTATGAACAAATTACGACTCTATATTGCATCTTGACCTTGCTCCTACATCACTTTTTAGGATTTTTTTGACTGTGAGCAACATGATGTTTTAAGTATTGTCTATGTTTCTGTCTAAAGGTTTCAGCACTTGTGATGAATTCTTTTGATGCCACTTTTTACATTTCATGTTGTTTTCCACTTTGTCAAGGCTTCAATGCAGCCAGTCTATTCAAAGTTGCTGTGGACGATCACATTTATCAAACATGCTATTTACAAAGTGACAGCAGAATATCCGTGTGGGTAAAGACAAAACAGTTGACTCTTTTATTGAGTTTAAAACTTTGGAGTCAACTCTTGATCTCCAAATGACCAAAATTGTAAGATCGACTCTTTTTTTGGGATCAACTCCCACTCTAAATTTAGGTGAAATTTATAACTGTTGCTTATTCTTGCAACAACTTTAGCTGGGAGGCAATCTCATTGAGTTATAGTCAGCTGTAGTAGTAATTCTAAAATTTATAAATTGCTATTTGCATACATGCTGGAATAATTCTTTAAATCAAAAGTCAGAATCTCATGTACTCCACTAACCTGCATGTATGTCTCCAAAGCTGTCCAAACCTTCCAGTCCTCCAGACGCCTGCCCCCCGTGATGTATTCCTTAATTGGGCCCTGTCATTTGGTTGGTGTCATTTCCTCATGGGCATTTGCCCTGTTCACACCCAGCACAACCTCATGCACATACACGGACCACAGATTACAGGTGCTCTCAGTAGTATGTGGAGGGAACTCCGATTTTGAGCACTTTTGGTTCTGGCCCAATGCAAACATAGGACCCCAAAAATCACTTTTACCAGCAACATATGGATTCACCAAGTCCGGAGCAGAGACAGAGTGCATCATAATAGGATAACCAGAATGCATGAAGCCTGGGGAAACAGGACCATAATATGATTAATTTAGGGGTACATACAGCCATGGATAAAGAAACACTGTGTGTGTGTGTAAAATGCACAGGTTGCTATTCTTCTATGAACTATTGCAGTGTGAGCTGTGTAAAGAAAATCAGAAATGCCTCCATATGTGTTGTGAGTGCAGTACTTTTTGTATAGCAGCTATTCTATGTGCTGTATTCCAGCAGCTTCATAACAGACTTAGTTTACTGTTGGGATAGAACAGAGCTCACACATGCACACACTATGCTCTTAACATTACTATTTTAATTATTGCAATTGTAAAACAATGTAATAGTATTGGGTAGTTTAACATTTCCATAGTATATTAAATTATTAATATGTATTATTTTTTCATTTAAAAAAATCCAGTGTGGTCAATAGTGAATAAAAAAGTGACATGCACATTTTACACAGACACACTGTGCAAAAGCAATAACCAGAAAAAAAAGATCTCTTATTTTTTTCCATGGCTGTATATCTGTAAATCACGCCATCACATTAGTGGTGTAGTAATGGTTCTATTAAAGTTGTCCTGACAAAACACTTGTACATGACACAAACCAACAGAGATCTGAACATCAGCAACAAAGCGTTCCTTGCGGGAAAACTTTGCAAGCTTAGCAGTCAAGTCAGCTACACTCTTCATGATGGAGTCCCAGAGAGTGGCAACCTTGTCTGGACATTCCAGATGCCGTATCACCTCTGATGGCAAGGTGATGATGAGATTCTCAAACTCCAGCTCTGCCCATGGTGCTGGTGCTTAGCGGATCTCGGCTACCCAGTCACGTACAGTGGTCACTCCTGGGTGGAAAGTGGTATAACTTTAATAATATATACAAAGGTATTGAACAACACTTATTAAGCAATTAGTAAAGTGGCCCTTATAGTCACACATGAACACACAGCATGGCACACAGTGTCAATGTGAAATTCTTTCTCTGTATTTAACCCATTCAAGTGAAGCAGTGGACAGCCAGCGACGAACGAAGCAATGTGTGCGTACGAAAATTACTTTTGATCATCATAAGGGCCCTTACGCTTTTGTGAAATCACGTTGCGTAAGGGGGCAGCCTAGGGCCGCCGTTTGACAGTTATTTTTTGGGGTTGGGGTGTGTGACCCTGCTGGTAGGAACAGGAGCTGCAGAGAGCCCAGCCACAGACTGTTTATAAACTGGCACTTTTGTAATTTAACTCAAATTGAAATATAAAGAATTTTTGCAGAGGTCTGAATTAGGCCTCAGCCTTAAGACATCCATTTCTGGAATTATGTTTCATAGTACTGTTATGTCCATCACTTTAGTTTAAAGTCCTTTATGTCATTTACTCCAGAAAAGATCATATTTAATCTTGCAATGAATGGCACAGATTATTCATTACTAACAAGGAAAAGTCGAAAAATGAATTTACCAGACTTACCAGAGTATGGTGCTTTTACACCTGTCTGTATGACAAAATCCATGTCACGCACTGTACTTCTAGGGGGGGCGATGAGGTAAATAAGTCCTCCCCACAGATTCCAGACTTGCAGGCTCTCTTTTTCCAAAGGGAAACGCACAACCACCACAGGAGCCCTTTTCAGCTCATTGGCTTCACTCAAGTCGTCTGTTTGACAGCCGATCTGCACCTGCAGATATGTGGGATTAGATGATATGCATCATAATATGCTTAACACAAAATATGTCCAGTTTTGGATACAGCACGTTTGTGACATATTGTGTAACCGTTTTTTGTCACCTAGCTAACCTGGTTTGGTTTATTAACACACATTTAAAAGTAATGCTCTGGACCAACATTTTTTTGTCAGAAATAGGTTTTTTAGGAGGCTTAATGACCAAAAAAGAGAGTATAGAAATAACAATAGCTTAACACTGCTTCCAGAATAGCATGAAGTGATACCTGCCAACCCTTGCCTTGGGTACAGTAATTGTAGTCTTCATTTCAGGAGAGAGATAGAGACCTGTACTTATCCATTCTTCATCCTCTGAAAGGAGAAAGCAAATGGATAGCTCCTCTCATTTTGTAAACATTTCATTTAACTGTTTTTTAAACTTTCCATTTGCAAGCAATTTGATCTGTATCTGGACAGAAAAAAACAATGATTATGCAGTTCTGTAATTGCATAATTGCAATTCTAATAATTAGTTGTAGTGCACTTAACTGATAAGTCTTTACCTGCTGTGCTTGCACTGATCAAGACTCTTGTGTTGGACACAGATGGCAGATTAGGTGCGTCTATTGTGATGCATGACAGGGTCAGAGCACGTCAGGGTCACGACAAATCCTGGACAACTCAGTCTCCACTTTCAGTAGCAGATGATTCTGGACACTTTTAACAGGGCATGTAGGAGACACCTGAGGAAAGCCTGCCTTCTTAATCACGTCTGTGAGAAGTGCAACTACTGACGTATATATGTCACAGCCATGCGTCTGCATGCGGAGGTAACTGACACAATCACTGCCAAACTTTTTCAGAAATCGCTGTTCATACTCTCCCAGCTGCTGACCCTGGATCACATGATCAGCAAAATGCTGCAGCAAGTTCTGGAAATGATACATATAGCGGTAATGCCATGCTCCTTTACCTGTGGGGCCTTGTACAAGCCAGCAGTCACAGTTTTGTCCAAGAGATACAATCCCATTTTGCCGAGAATATGATTTCCAGGACAATCAGTCATCACATTACGGCCAGGATTACAACTGGCCCACCATCAAGCATGACCACCTATTAGAAGGCCACCACCACCAGCAACAAATTCCTGGAGCTCTTTAGACTGAGCATCATTGTAGGAGGCGCAGACAAAGACACTCAGATCTTCCTTAAAGCCAGTTAACTCTCAGTGTAGTCCTGACCTACTCAGCAGGACATCTTTAAATTCTGGGGAGACTCCAATAACCCCATTACGCCGATTATCAAGCCAGTGGACAGCATTTATCATGAAAGTGGACAGCAGTTCACGACCTAGATATGCTTCATGGCTGGCAACAACCACACGTCTTTTTCCGTAGTATGACCCAGCAAGAAATGCCTTTCCATCTGGCGCCTGTCCAATAGGAAATGCTGTAGGACCATCAACCAGTATCTCAGATGGTACAGTGTCACTTCGGATGTCAAACTCAAAAACACCCTGCAAGAGGAATTCTAGAGCATATTTGGAAACCTGTTGGGGCTTGTACAACTCAGAATTTACAGTTGTATGCAGGAGATACAATCCCATCTTCCCAAGAATGTGATTTCCAGGGTTATCGGTGATAACATTGTGGCCAGGATTGCAATTTGCCCACCACCAAGCATGTCCACCAATCAGGAGGCCACCACCACTGGAAACAAATTCCTGAATCTCTTCTCTTTGAGCATCATTGTATGAAGCACAGATATAGACACTCAGATCCTTCTTGAATTCAATCAACTTACATTGTAGTCCTGACTTACTCAGCAGGCTCTGGACATGATTAAATTCTGGGAAGACTCAGATAACCCCTTTACGGCGATTATCAAGCCAGCGGACAGCATTTATCAAGAAAGTGGAGAGTGAATCACGACCTAGGTAGCTTTCATGGGTAACCACAATTACTCGTCCTTGTCCATAGTGTGCCCCAGCAAAGAATGCCTTTCCATCTGGAGTGAGTCCAATAGGAAATGCCGAATGACCACATATCAGTATCTCAGATGGTACACTTTCGCCTCGGATGTCAAACTCGGCCACACCTTGTGAAAGGTTTTCTATGTCGTCTCTGAAAAAGTGGCGCTTTGTATAGCCCAGAATTTACTGTTTTATCCAAAATGCACAATCCCATTTTGCTGAGGATATGATTTCCTGGACAATCAGTCATCACATTACGGCCAGGGTTACAACTGGCCCACCACCAAGCATATTAGAAGGCCACCACCTATTAGAAGGCCACCACCACCAGCAACAAATTCCTGGATCTCTTTAGACTGAGCATCATTGTAAGAGGTGCAGACAAAAACAGTCAGACCTTCCTTGAAGCCAGTTACCTGACACTGGTGCCCTGACTTACTCAGCAGCCTATAGGCATCGTTAAGTTCAGGTAAACCTCCAATTACCCCATTACGCTGATTATTAAGCCAGTGGACAGCATTGATCATGAAAGTGGACAGTGATTCACGACCTAGATAAGCTTCATGGCTGGCAACAATCACTCATCCCTTTCCATAGTATGACCCAGCTAGAAATGTCTTTCCATCTGGTGTCTGTCCAATAGTAAATGCTGAAGATCCATGCACCAGTATCTCAGAGGGTACAGAGTCGTCCTGAATGTCAAACTCAGAAACACCTTGTAAAAGGAATTCTAGTTCATCTCTGAAATTCTTGACTTTCCTAGAGAAAAAAGAACAACAGAGATATGTATTTGAGGACAGTAAGAGAGTGACTTAAATTGAACCGATGTGTTCAAAAAACAAAGTAGCAATGTAGTGGTTAAAAGAAGAACCAGCTTATTTTGAAATATAGAATTGGTCTTCCAAAGTATAAATCAGAAAAAAATATTAAATATATACTGTATTGCTACTGGTAGTGTTTTCAAGTATAGAACACTAGCATAGTGGTTTTAAGAGAAATTCCGCAATTGATAGTTTGAAACATTGCAAAGATTTTGTGCAAATTGTCTGTTGTGTGCAATTGCATAATTGTAGCTAACTGTATGAAATTAGAAAAATAAAACAAGAATAAGAATAATATTCAAAAGCTAAATGACAGCAGGCTTAACAATAAATAGGTTTTTAGTCAGGATTTTCACTCAGTGATGTGGTATATTAAACCGGAAAATAAAAGGTAACAAATTGGCAGACCTGCCTTAAATGCAGTACACAAGGATGGGGGATTAAATATAGCAGTGAATGGCTGTTTAACAACAGTTAGACAAAAAAACTATTTCTTGGCCAAGTAACTGTTTTTGTGACTGTTGTGACTTTAATTATGCCCTGAAAATGTGAATAATTACTGTATTTTGAACTACTTGAGGCCACACAGCCATTTTACTTAACCTGTCTAAATGATATAACCAGTCTAAGTGCTTTAACCATTTCATGTGCTGTAACCAGTCTAAGTTCTTCAACCAGTCTAAGTTATTTAACCTAAGTTCTTTAATCAGTCAACATGCTTTAATGTGCTTTAACCAGTCTAAATTCTTTAATCAGTCTAAGTAATTAACCAGTCAAAATTCTTTAATCAGTCTACATTCTTCAAGCAGTCTAAGTTCTTTAAGCAGTCTATGTGCTTTAACCTGTCAAGTATCTGAGCCTAACCAGTCAAGTGCCTTAAAGTAATAACAGCCAATCTTTGTGGATAATCCAATCCAAGTTTAAGAGGTGGGATTTGTAGGAAAGAGTATTGTGTGATGTGAAACCGGCGAAAACATGGACCTAACAATTACAGTGCGCAGTGTTGTGCACGAACTCGCTCAAGTCTTTTGTTTGTGTTTTGGCCATCGTTCGGTGTTATTCTTGGTGCAAATAAAACCCTGTCCTCTGTGTCTGCGCCTTGTATCTAGACTGGTACAACCAGCACATGGCAATTTTAAAAAAGCAAAATGCTTCCATTTTCCCATTATGGGTGGCAAAGAGAAATGCCTTTCACAAAAAAATGTCAGTTGTAAATCACCAAAAAAGGTGATTTACAACTGACATTTTTTGTTCATACATTGTTTACATACAGCTCTGGGAAAAAAAGAGATCATTGCAAAAACGTTCAGTTTCTCAGGTTTTATCCTTTATAGGTGCAAGAATGGAACTGAACAGCTTCGCTTCAGTTTTTAAGAACAATATTTCTCCAAATTTCCGAATAAAACAAGAGAAATGTTGCAGTGTTTACAGAATAATGAATAATTCAAAGAAAACAAATCTCTTGTTGATTCTGGTAATAATTACCTTTGACGTACTTCTAGTAGTGTTTTGCCATACAACTGGTCACATTTCACATTGTTGATTACAGCAATGTTTTTATACTTTTCCTCATTAAATAAAAATCAGTACCACATAAAGCAGAATGGGGTGTTTGTGTAGGAATTTAACAGACACTGTCATGGAATGACTGTCATACTCATAGAGATGATAAAAAAATAAATTGCAGTGTTTTTGCAATTTATTGCAGAGCTGTACAACTGGTAACAAACAACTGAATTAGTATTTATTAGAAATCATTTGTTCATTAGTGGTATTTATTTAAGCTGAATGAAAGTAGATAATTTGCTTATGAGGCTATAGCGGGCTCATAAGAGACCTGACTCGAAAATGCTTTTTCCGTGGTGTCTGACTTGTTTTTGATTCAATGGTATTTGTACTCCAACTTCTCTCAGACTCTGCCATTATTCTTGTCAAATATTATAGGTGGTCTCAATCAAGTTCAGTCTCCCCTAGTAGCATTCCTCTGTGATGGTTGGCTATGCCAAAATTCTTCAGTCCACTCAAATTCTGAACAAAAAAAATTTGAAGCGATTTGTTTTAGCAAATTTGATCAGATTTTCTTTCAGATTTGTTTTGGTTATCTCCTTTTCTCCACTTCAAAATGAAAGTCCTGAAGCGTAGGTCGGAATCTATTCATCTGTGACTGATATTATTTGGGTGGGACCATCCGCAGGAAAGCAGTGACACTGGCAAGATAGTGGCATGGTAGTGGATCTGGTGCTGGTTAAAGTGGTTTTGAATGGGTTTTTACACAATGTGTACTGTAACTCACCACTGAAATATAAACATTTCTGTAATGTTTGCTGCAACTTGATGATGTACAGTCATATGATGATGATTATTATTATTTCTATTATTATTATTTCTATTATTATTATTATTGTAGCCAAAAAGAGCGTCTCATCCAAACTCGTGAGACATTTTGGAACTGTTCCAATGTCAAAACATCCATTAATATCTGTAGTTGTGTGCTTGTATATGACTGTGATTGGTTGATGAAGGGGTGAGTTTTGATTTTTTTAAAAATTGGTTGAGAGACCTCTGTAATATACGGAGAGACACGGAGAGAATTTTGAGTCACCTTTAAAATGTGTGTCGGAAAGAGAGTCTGTGTGATGTCACAGATAAGGGGTCTGGGAATTTTCTCACAGTAATTTATCTAGTTATTATTACAATACAACTAAAAGCTTTGTCATTTTTAGTTTGCAGTCAGTCAAATAGTACTGTTCTGTTCAAGCAGACTGAAACCTGTGGTCTAGTTTAAGAGACTGTTTTGTGTTCATCAGAAAAGCTATTTTCTTTTTCTTTTTTGGTTGATTTTCTGCTACTGAGTTTTAGACATGAAAATTGACAAGTTGACAACTGCCAACTGCTGCTTGCATCGCCAACTAGTAGATTTATAGATCACGCTCAGGTGGCACCACACCCCTAAAAGTAGTGAGGAAAAATCTTGCATCAGGTCCTATGTGAAATGTTTACAAACTACTTGATCAATATCAGAGCATCTTGTGTGTTTGAATAGTACAGTAGTTTAATTAGTACAGCACAAACTGCACAAATTAATGGTGAAATCCAATTTAAGATAATTTAAAAAAAAAATTAATAGTATTAATAGAAGCCCTTTTAAAAATATTTACCTAATAATTATAAAGCCAATAATGTCAATAATAAATTAAATAAATACGACATCTTCTGTGTCTTTTATTCCTTTTATATTTATTACATTTAAAGCAGTTAATGTCAATGTTTTTTTTTACACTTTTTATATGAATGCTAATTATAAAAAAAACTTTCTAAACCTCGCGCATTTTGATTCTATTGATTTTTTAAAGATTTAATTCAGTTCTATGACTTGTTGCTGAGAAACATTAGATTAGATTTAGTAGATGTCAAATATAAATATGAAAGTAAATGTCTGAATGATCATCCTCTCTATAAATAAGATAAAGCATATATAATATAATATACTATACCATAATATAATATAATATAATGTTGGCTGCTTACATGGCTGAATGTTGATGGTGTCCTGCTGCAGCAAGTATGAGATGTGGCCTCAACTGCATTCACCCAGTGGCAATCTGATCCAGGCTACTAAACAGTATCCTTGGTGGACTGTTATATAGTCCACCAAGACAGTTCAGATAGCTGATGAATTTACATATTTACTGTGTAATTTGGTTGAATAACACTTCCACAGTATAACCAGATAATGCGAAATGTTTCACTGGAAAAACTGTGACATGCACAACACAAGCGGACATTCTCTTTAACGTTATCTTCATTATTAAACTACAGACACAGAACAGTACTGGAGCATGGGCCACTGCCCTTGTAGATACTGTTATGTGCACTCTTGCTGTTTAAGTGGAAATATCTACCTCTTCTTGGTCTGGCAAAGTAATAAATCTATTGCATAGCTTGTTTTACATGGCCATATAACAGTTGCGGTAAGTCAGTCAAACATATTTTCATATAGTAGGCTTCGTTCATTGGACTAAAACCAGGACACAAATGTATTTAAACAACTTAACTTGCAAATATGTGCAACTGACCTTACAAAACAAGCTTACTTAGATAACATTTTTGGGGCCTTTTTGTATTTTCGTTCTATTTGTTTAACACCAGCATATTCTTATTTTGGATTGGTGTGAGCACATATTTGTTCTTTTCTGACCAACCGATATTTGTGTGACCTGAAATAAGTGACCCTTCATAGATAGACTGGGATAAGTAAATACCATTCAAAATCTGCAGGAACGATGGTAGTTTACTTCGCCACTTCAACAGACCTGTAGTTCCTGAATTCGTGTTCATAGTCAGGTCCAGTTTCTTAGGATGTGAATTTCTACATATGCAGCTATCACGCTGTGGTAACCCCTTCTCCTCGCATGTCGGGCACGCGCGCGCGCGCACACACACACACACACACACACACCCCATGGGAAGTCGACGTGCATCTTTGATAACACTTTATTTTAACAGAACCGAACCAGAAAATAAAACTGGCTTGAGAGCCAAAGTCTATAACTATACATCCTAGAACGAAGGGAGACAGGAACAAAACAGGGTAACGACCGGGAAGACAAAGACATGGGTGTAGTGACTGAGTTGACCGACACTAGAGACTAAACACAAAACCCTTAAATACACTGACAGATTGAAAAAAGAACCAATGACAAAACCCCAACACTTAAACACTAAAGACACCCATGTGAAACTAATAATTAAAAGAACAAAAGACTTTAACAAGGATGGCCCCTAGTGGTCACCTATCGTCATAAGCCCCCAGCCCTGACAGCAGCATTTGTATCACAAACATATAAATGGGTAGTTTCAGGCCATTACAAAGTAAATACTGTCTGGATGATTTTATCTGTAACAAATAAAGACAAACAATGGATGCTTAACAACCACTTTGTCATTGTGCTCAGGACATCATATAGTAAACAGATTCAGTATAATGTCGAAAAATACTAAATTCTGATTCATGTCAGATATGCAGATGTACGGCCACACATGCCAGCTGAATTCCTTCTTATCACAAGTGATTAAAAAACACATTATTTTGCTGTTCATGGAATAATATGAACGTCGTTTGTCAAACTACAGCCGGTATGTAGAAAAATCTAAATTTTATTAATATGAATATATTTATGTTTTCTTTTAGTCTTAATGTATTCCCTAATGTTTCCCTAATTCCCTAATTTCCTTTTGCGTCTCGCATGTTTCTCTCATACAAATTTCTCGGAGTATAAAAGTGAGTCGGGGGACAAAACAACTCCCCCTAAAATAATGGTTCTGGCACCCATGCATGCAAGGCATCTCAAGCCAGTTACTGTATAACCTAGAAGTAACAATAGAATAACACCACTTCATACTATTTCTTCAATACTGTAAGTGACAATCTCACTTACTTGCTGGCTTGGATGGCCGAGTTAGCTCCTAAATGCTTCGCGTTGAGATATTTTAGACGTGATGTACTCTGACATGGGGGCTGTGGTGTGATTAATCATAGTTAATTTGTATTTTTTCTGTGATTAACTGATCTACATTAACATGTAAATTTGACAATCATAATTATTTGCTTATATTGTTTGTGATAAACAACAATGATTATATATGTGTGTGTGTGTGTGTGTGTGTGTGTGTGTGTGTGTGTGTGTGTGTGTGTGTGCGTGAGAGAGAGACGGTGGGTTAGGGTTAGGGTTAGGGTTAGGGTTTGGGTTAGGGTTAGGGTTAGGGTTAGGGTTAGGGTTAGGGTTAGGGACTTAAACATGGACTTAAAGTGGACATGTTTGCAAGTGAGAACTTAGAACTTAGATCAAAGCAAGACAGATATACATTCTCAGAGCATCAACACAAACCGTCGGAACTTCCATTTAAGGAGTTGTTTGGCCATATGATGACGATTAACCATCTGTTGTGCTTCCAACACAGATCCACGTTGCTCGTGTTCAGGCTTAAGAAAGCTGAAATGTGTGAGTATGTCTGTATGTTTGTACACTGACTAGCCACATTATTAAGTACACCTACATTTATTCTTTTTAGTGTCTTTTACCCCCTTTATCCGTGGTCAGGACCACAAGTGTGTAATTTTTAGGTGGACTTCAAAGTGCCTATATGATACGTTCAGCTGATAAAATGGGCAGTTAGTGTAGATATATGTTAGAAATGTCTAAATAAATGTCAGTATGTTTTTATCTGATATTTAGCCAGTAGTATCAGATCAGGTTCTATAATATCACCAGCACCCTAATATACATCAGCAGGGTACTCAGTCAATAAGTACCTTTTAAGAACCACAGTGATGCTCAAAAGGAAAGTAATTTTGGTGAATAAAGCTCTTAGCATGAAACGTCACAGGGCATTCGTAAAGTCGCAGGTGTAGTTTGTAAGAGGGTTTGTGAATAGGCAGCTGGTGGCCTAGTGGTTAGGGACTTGCCTCTATGATCAGAAAAATGTACGTTAAAATCCCAGGACTGCCAGTGGCACCACTGAGGTACCCTTGAGCAAGGTACTGTCCCCACACACTGCTCCCTGCTCCTGGCTACCCGCTGCTTCACTTGGTGAATGGATCAATTCAAGATTCATTCAAGATTGAAGAGTTTATTGTCAGCCCAGCCACATACACAAGTACACTGAGGGTTGAAATAGCGTTCTCTGAAGCAAATAGTGTAAGACAAAGACAGATAAAGAGCAGAGTCAAGAAACTGCCGCAACAATTATATTGCAGCTTCTAATAAGTGTCATGTGCATTTCTTATAGCAGTCTCTGTATGAGGTCCTGACCCTGATGTTCAGACCCCCGATGTTACGTGCACGATCTGAGTTCAGGAATCTAATGGTTTCTGGGAAGAAGCTGTTGTAATGTCTGGTAGTGGTGGTACGGATACTTCTGAACCTTTTTCCAGACATCAGGGGAGAAAACAGTCCATGATGCTGGTTGCACGGCGGACAGCGTTTTTTGTACAGTTCAGTGAGTGATGGGAGGGACACACGAATGATCTTCAGCTGTCCTCACTAGCCGCTGAAGGGGGAAGAATATCTTGCTGTTCACATTGTGTGCTGGGGTTGTGTTCACGTATTACAAATGGTCACTTTACACTTACACATAACTGCTACAGAAGACACTCCTATCCCAGTTTCAGAAAAATGTGTATTTTAAATGGAGTATGCCAATCCAACGCTCATTTCAGTACTGGTCCAAAACGTGCCAAAATCACTGGATTGGACATCAGAAAATGTCTGAACTATCACACAAAGGCTTAAGGTAAAAGCACTGTGCACTGTGTAGTAATTAAAATACAGGCTGCTGCACCCAAATAGTGTATGTTTAACAAAGAGCCACTGGAGATTCAGCCATATATGGACAAACTGTGCACTTTATGGGAGCAGAAACTGGAATGTTTACTTACATAGTACACTATGGAGTAAGCTGGGAGCCATTTTGGGTACAAAGTGCATCCAGACAAATGAATTATGTAAAGTTTAGTTGTTGAATAGAGAAAGGACAATATCAGTCTGGTATCATTGGCAGATACTCTAGGTAGTGGTCTCATTATTTGTACTGGAAAAGAAAATGTGGCATTGTGCCATCCCTACTCTAAAGAACAGTGTACCTTTTATAGATTGCCTTTGGTCTACTAATCAGTTACTGCCAGTTTGCCCAATAACAGACCATAAAAGTCAACCATTGGTGTGCTAAGACCCTACTTGTGTCTATGATTCCTCCAGCCATGTAGAGAACATGTAGAGAACATTCCTTTATATCTTATGACCACGGAAGATGAGTAATGTGATTATTTTGGCTTCAGTCCATCTCTATGCCAGTTACTGTATCAGTAGTCCTTCTCTAGTTTTATGCAAAAAAGTGCAAATGGTCACACTTGGCAACAGTGATAAAGTTCAAACATAAGAGGTTAGTGAAAATCAAATATACAAATTATTTGTAAGCATGATTAGAGCAACAATACAGTGGCAAAAGTCAGACATCAAACAAGTCTTTGATGATCGACCACATGTGACGTGAAAGAAATGTCATGTTGCCAGGCTGCCTCAAGGAAGACACACACATGCAGGAAATACTTGTTTTGCTTTGTTTTTATTTCTGGTGGGACCCAAGAACAAAGGGGATGCTGCAAATCAACGCGGCTTCAGATAAACATCCAACAGAACAGCATTTGCATGACGGGTAGAGTCCACCTTCACACAATTTGCAAAACTCGAACAGTTGCAAAAGGTCTTTAACCTCCCACGGCAATGTAGGAGAGGGAAGCCCAAGAAGCACCTGGTCCAGAAGGTAAGGTCTACCTGGTCAGTGTCATACGGGAAATATGAGGCACTGCCAGGTGTACTTCAGATACTTTTTCACTATACAGACATAAGACAAAACACACAGAACACAGGGTTGGCTGCGTATTAGCAGGGCAAGAAAATTGGACACAGGTGTGAGTACTCAGGGGAGATGCACTATAAGAACAAAAGTATTGGGACGCCTGATTACTCCAACACTGCATTCAAATCCACAGATTTGCCTTCTTGGAAGGCTTTCCACAAGATGAATGGGATTTTGTGCCCATTCATTCTGAAGAGCAGTTCATCCCAAAGGTGTTGGATGGGGTTGAGTTCAGGGCTCTGTACGGGCCAGTCAAGTTCTTCCACAGCAAACTTATCCTAGAAACCCAGGCTCAGTACCCCTGAGACTGGAACAATGGGGGCATGGAACGCGCAAACCGGCCGTGACAAGAAACTGTGAATTAGGTTTTTTGTTCTTTTATTTGCTGAAGTGCTGCTTTAACAAGGCATCCATTTCCCACTTAGGTTTTAATGGAATTAACTGGTAACTGAGCCATCATTGACCAATTCAGTGTAGCTTTTTCCATACTGTATTAATACCTCAACAGTATGTTTTCACTGACTGGCTATAAGCTCACCAATCAAGCCTGATATTTTTCTGAAAGTTACCAATGGGTCGCCTTAATGAAGTACCCTAATAACAAGTCTCTGCAACTCTGTATTTCGCTTCACACTACACACACACACACACTGTTTTGATACATACTGGAGTTGAGGATATTTTAAATGAGGTCATACTGATGCTGCTGTATGACCTCATGTTCCATCATGTTGCTTTACAGAACCAAATTAACTGAACATTAAAATCTGAGCACAGGAGAAATACATTAGTGCAAGAGCTTGTTTCTACTTTGTTTTTAAAACGCTAACATTATGTGTGTCACTATGTGCATTATTATCTTACTATTATGTGCAATAGTTTACTACGTGCAATATTCTTATCGGGTTCTGAAACATTATCATTATGTTCAATATCTTATTATGTGAAATAGTCTTACCATTTGCAGTACCATGTGAAGTTTTCTAAATGGGTGCTCAGTCATTTCAATATATGGAACATCTTATTTAAATAATGTGCAATAGCCTTTCCATGTGAATTTCACTACTTACATTAATATTACTTATATACTGCTGATCTCTACTACGTGCAATAACGTACTCCTAACTACCATTACTTAACTGTAGGTTACTTATTTACAGTATTTATACCCAGCATTTGTGTATAGTGTATTTCATATTGAGATTTATTTCCACATATTTTTATTGGATTTATTTAGACTTTTTTTGTATTGCTGTGGTGTGTTCAAATATGACAATTGCTCACTTCAAATCCAGCATTACATCTTATCAGAGTTTATCTCTCACTCTCTGACCTGATCAGACAGGATTTAGACAGTTTGTGGTTTTTTTTAAAAATCTTACACTCTTTTTCGTCCTGTTTGCACTTGTAGTCTTGCGGTGTCCTGGAGGAATGTTGTTCGTTTCATTGTGTACTACGTATGTAGTTGAAGTGACAATAAAACCGACTTGACTTGACTTGTACAACGTACCTGAGAAGCAATACTGTCATTATATTTGTTTAATTTCCTCAAATTGTTTTTTTTATTGCTTAATTTAGCAATAGTGACTTTTTCGGAACTCAACTGGAACCAGGTTTTGGCTGTGTTGTTCACACGGAAATATTTGTCGGTAACACGAATCAGCCTTTGCGAACCTCCCTTAGTGACGTTCACTTGGGAAAGTCTACTTCGCGGGAGAGGGGGGCGTGTGTCAAGAATACCCATGAAAGACCATATACATTTTAAAGAGATATTTTAATCCGAACTTCAAGAAATACATCCTGTGAGATTGCGGTATTATTCTGAGTTATAATACGAGGTAAAAAAAAAAGTTTCAAAAATTATTACTGAGCACCCCTATGTTTTGTTATTCGCTGCTCCGTGACACTGCTTTGAGTTGAAGTGTCTAGGGGGAGTCAGTGAGGACTGGATTGTTTGGACTCGAGTGTGAGGATTTTTGAATTCTTACAAGCATTTGGGAACTTTTATTCACATTTTTATACGTGTAATTAATACGTTATACGTGTTAGCAAATACGTTAATATAGCGTCTTGTCACGTAGGTTAAAGGGATTAAACTGACTACTTTTGGAGTTTGGAAGAGTTAGCTAGCTGCAGCTACCTTTAAAGTAAACAGAAGAGGCTCAGAATCCATAAACAAACTGAAAAGGTGTAGGCTCAAATAATCAGTCACAGCTCAGCTACCTCTGTAGAAGACATGCAGTGTGCACTTGTCAGCTCGTCTGGAGCCCGTGTGGAGCTGCCTGATGGTCGAGCCATCCTCTTTGGACGAGGTCCAGAGTCTGGAGTTAAAGATAAAAAATGCTCCAGACATCAAGGTAAACGATGAGAGACATACAGTAAATGCATCATGCATTGTCAACATGTATTAGACGAATCTTCTTTTTCTTCTTCTTCTTGCCTGCATGTCATCCCTCACCACTTCCATAAACCTCTTACTAGGGCTTCCTCTTCTCCTCTTCCATGGCAGATCCATCCTCAGCATACTTCTCCCAGCATACTCAGAGTCTCACTTCCAAACCAATGCAATCTCGCCTCTCTGACTTTTCAAGTCCAGCTGTCCCTCTAACAAACTCATTCCTGATCCTGTTCTCCCTCGTCACCCCCAGTGCCAGTTTTAACATCTTCAACTCTTCCACCTCTGGCTCTGCTTCCTGTCTTTTTGTCAGTGCCACTGTCTTCAAACCACAGCTGGTCTCACTACTGTCTTGTTCACCTTCTCTCTCACTGTTGCTGGTACCTGCCTGTCACAAATCACCTCCTGCAGCTCTTCTAAACCTTTTCCACCACACTAATCACTCCTGCAACTCTTTTCCACCTTTTCCACCACACTAATCACTCCTGCAACTCTTTTCCACCTTTTCCACCACACTAATCACTCCTGCAACTCTTT
>JBBJLS010076360.1:0-27298 GCA_037577275.1 Bryconaethiops microstoma
AGTTTCTTCTTGATTGGAAATGACACAGGCGTCTCCCAGAAGATAATAAGATGATGTACAAGAGGCATCATTGTGGAAAAATATATTTCTCAGCTTTTATTTACATTTGAACGAAAAGTGGCATGTCCAACATTAGTCATACCTTTTGCAAACTGTCACAGTATGTGGGAAAATACCAGTGGAGACGTGCAAAAAGCTTGTCAGCAATTATAGGAAGCGTTTGATTGCTGTAATAGCCAAAAAAAAGGCTTTTCTATTGATCATTGAGAAGGGTATGAATAATACTGAACATGCCACTTTTTGTTTAAATGTAAATGAAAGCTGAGAAATATTTTTCTCCACAATGATGCCTCTTGTACAACATTTTGTACATTGAGTGTGAAATATTTCAATACATATTTTAAGGAATTGAAACTGAAATTAAGGAATTGAAATGTGTTTTCCTGAGCTGCACAAATTGCAGATTTAAAGGTGATGGATGACGTGTTCATTATTTGCTATGCAAGTGATGTCCATTTTGACAAACTGGTACACAAGCAAGTGCAATCTCAGGCTGTGTTTTATGGCTTCAGGCTTTGATCACAGAGCACTAAGTGGTCACTAAGAATAAAGGCTTCCTCAAGTGGAATTTGTTGTGCTTCTCTTTCTGCTGCATCATCTGTTTTGCCACACTGAAAGTACTAAAGTATGTTGTTTGTTTTTTTAAAAAAAAATTTATTTGACCTTTGTTTCCCCTTATTCAGAAAAAAACTCCTCGCCTCAGCTTTGACAACAGAGAACAATAAACCAACTCATTAAAAGTTATTTCTTTTTAAATATGATTTATGCTGTAGGTTTCTTTAGGGGAGATATTGCAAACTTTAGTCAAAAGACATGGGCATCGCAAAAAGATGTCCAGTGAGGTTTGGGCATGCAGCCACACATGGATTCATATGACACAGAATGCAAGGCAGGGGATATAAGCAGTCATTACATTTCACATGTAGGACAGAGAACCTGCATAGGTTCTAAATATTTAGTGTCTCCATGGAGAAGGCTTTATTTTTCTTTAGCCTGTCTTTACTGGGAGAGCTACTGTTCATAACCAGGAATGGGGAATTTTTGATATGAGCTGTTAATATACTGTGTGCAATTTTGTTTCTGGAGAGTCTATGAGGTACTGATTAGCTTCCGGAGTGGGAAAGTCCACAAATCCACTTAACCGAGGGAAAGTCTGGAGAGGAAAGAGGGGTAGGCAGGGGGCCTATGCACTTCAGTAGCATGAACTCCAGCAGTTCAGCATGACTCAATGTAATCTCTTAGTAACAATTTCCGGTCAGATAACAACAAAGAGCTTTACTAGGCCTTCAATTAATCCTTTATTACGCACAAATATATTAACCCAGAAAGCCAATAGAATGAGATTAGACCCTTCAAAGACGTTTCTCTTGGTAAATTTTGAAGAGGAAAGGGAGGAAGGCAAAGGGAGGAAGGCAAGTGGGAAAGAGAGACAAAAAAGTAAATATTTTTCTACAAAATGAAAAAGGTTGACTATGTTCACAATGACTAAATAGTTCCCTATGACTAGGCATAATCTCATAACAACAATTTCTTCACAAATAACAACAAGGAGCTCTACTAGGCCTCAAAATAATCCTTTATTATGCACAAATATATTGATCCATAATGAGAATAGATCTTTGAAAAGTTCTCCAATATCAAATGACAGGCTTGTTTTATAAAAATGCCAACGTATTTTGTCTTGCGCATTTGATTAATGTTACTTTACAGGAGAATGAAACAATGTTCTTTACTTTCAATGTAAGTAAATGTACTACAATTTCATTCCAAGTTATTTTGGACCATTTCATTTGGCCATGAATATTTTCCATGAATATTTGACATGGTATGAAAGGCAGCTACAATATTGTTTGCATGTTTTTCATATTTGTAAAGTAAATCTGTTCTTGGCCAATTTATATAGATTCTCCTACATTTTCACCTTTGTTGAGGAGAATTAAGTTTAGAATAAGGTCTGCTTAATGTTTTAATCAATTGTGGTAAAAATACTAATCAGTCCTGAGAGTTGGCAAATGCTGGCAGCATTTACGTTTTGTTTTATTCATTATATTCCCCCCTGTAAAAACTTCATCTTTGTTTAATCTAATTATTGCGTATTCCAACCAAAACCAATGAAGTAATGGCTGTTTTCTCCTTTTCTCTGAAATTTTGATTTCAAAGGCTTGAGAAATGTCATCAGTCACAGTCCAAATGCAGTTCCATTTCAAAGTTTGCTTCAAGCCAAAAAGAGTCCTCGATGATCAGGGATTCACCAGAAGGTGACTTGTGTTGATTTGGGTAGTAAATCAAAATCAGACCCGGAAAGCATTTTACAGAAAGTAGCAGCAATGGCAGCTGAGGAACAGCAACATAACTAAGATTTAAGCAGCACATTCTACATGTTCGGGTTTTATTTGACCTTTTACACTCCTTAATCAGCCAAATGTAACAATTTATACCACTGGCCCTTTAATAGGGCCACATAATGAATACAGTAACCCCCCACTTTAACTCGGATCAGCAATCATGGCTTCAGTCCAACACGGATTTTTTCCGAGAACCAACTAATAAATGCTGGCTGAAACCCCGCACTAACGCGGAAAGTGCTTTTTTTTTTTCTTTTGTGACGTCCGGGCCTCGTCCGCCACGCCCCCTCGTCCTCCTGCTGGGTTTATGTTTGGGCGTGGTGCTTAGCAACGCAGCACGAGGACAAAGAGAATGTAAATAGCCTACAGATGTTACCGTCTTGGAATGGTGAAATACCGCTATACTCAGAGGCTGAGGTTTGAAAGTAGCCAATCCGAGAACGCTATTTATTTCTCCTGGCTGCGGATTGGCTGCTGCCCTTTGACGCAGCAACAGTCCAAAATTTCCCCTTTGGAGCGTCTCCTATGGTCTCGTGTTTTTCTTAAAGCCCTGTATACCAAAGAAAGCCCTTATACCAAAGAAAACGACAGCGTATGAATTACAGTACAGTCTATAAAGGGGTAACATCGGTAGGCTATTTACATTCTAGCACTATGGGAGTTCCGTGTAAACTGTACAATACAAATACGGGTTTACCTTTACATTTTCTTTCAGGGTAATGTATTTAGCTGAGTTTGAAATGAAAATAAAGTGTTTTAGGAGCGTATTTGGGGGCATATTTAGGGTTTTCTTGGAACGTAACTGTATATAAGACTAACGTTTACTGTATATATATATATAAACTGTCGGTGAGGTGAAACTGTGTCTGTATGTAAAGTCCGCAGTCCTACAATCAGTGAAATTAGTCTCAGAGCAATGGGATTGGGGGTCTGTACCTCTTTAAGCGGGAGGAGCCGGGCCGGTCGTGTGCATTGGAGAGACATGGCAGATAGTTTGAATAAAGTGCCAGACGTTGAGATTGATCCTGAAGGGAAGTTTAAATACATCTTAGTGAGAATAAAGGTTAAAGATGGGACCGACAATAAAGACATTGTGAGGGGCACGCAGAGTGCCGAGTTCCACAGTAAGTCTCCAGCGTGGTCTGTCTGGCCGGCTGCCCGTGCTGGGTCGCTTCGCCTCGGCTAGCTTCGCCTCGGCTAGCTTTGAGCAGCCTGGCTCCGGATACTGCCCAGCGGGTCTATTTTTAACCAGCGAGCTCCAAATATGTATGACATGCTTGTAAAGATTTGTGGCATGTTTTCTTGTTTTGAAACTTTCCCAAAAAAAGTTATTTTCGCCATGTGGTGCAGGGCTTCATTAGAAATGGCTGATAGCTACTGTCCTTCCTGACAGGGCTGATAAACTGCTGCTAATTCGGCTGTCCATCTGACAGAATTCAGTCAGGACTGAGTTGCTCCTAAAATAACTTTTAAATGAAGCGCATCCAGATAGCAGTGTTACTGTTCATTTTCTGGTCTACAAAAATGGTTCAGTTCAGTTGTTCAGGCTACATGAAACAATTTAGCTACGCTAAATGGACAGAAGTATTGGGACACACATGTTTTCAGGGTTTGGGCTTGAACCCTTCCAGTGAACGGTGACCTGAATGCTTCAGTATACCAAGACATTCTGGACAATGCCATACTTCCAACTTTGTGGACGCGTTTTGGGGAACAACCTTTTCTTTTCCGGCATGACTGTGTCCCAATGCACAAAGCAAGCTCCATACAGACATGCCACATTATAAAGTCTGTTTGAATGCAGTGTCATTAAAGTCCCTGTTAGTGTAATGTTCAGGCGTCCCAATACTCTCGACCGTATACTAAGACTCACATGACATTCAAACAAGTATATAAAAGTAAATGTTTTAAAAGATTACTCATTTTATTTGGAAGCATGTAATGTGACAGCGTGGTGGCTAACCAGCACAAATAAGCACTTTTGTGGAGAGCTTATGGTCAGTGTAGGAGAACTTATGGTCAGGAGAAGAATCTCATTGCCTTTTGGGATACTTTTTGGAGGCTTTACATTAAAATGTAGGCATTTAAAAGTATGTATGTTCTCTTTGTCAGTGTATCTGAGTAAAACAACTATTATTCAGTTTCCTAGTAAGGTATCTTCTAAAATTGTATTTGAGCATGGTAAATAAGTAAAATTACTCTCACATACTCACATGTAACCATGTAATTGTCTCACATTTGTAATGTTTCAGCTTGTCTCTCCGATTTTAGACCACATCTTTGAAAAAGTGAATCCTGCTATGGAGGCCCTAGGTCTTGAGTGTAGTTGCCTTGGAGGCGGCAAGATAGAGCACAACAGCAAAGAGAAAAAACTGCGAGTTTTTGGAGAGTCTACGGTAACATTTCAATTATCTATGTGTGACATCCCTTTGCTTTTTCTTAATTTAATGTCATTGTCTCAGTTGAATGAGACAATGTAAGTTAACTGTAAGTTAGAATTCACTGAACTGGAAGTTACTTATCTATAGTATTTATTTGCAGCATTTTGTGTGTATAGCACATTGTATTTCGTATTGATTTTTTTTTCCTACAGATTTTTATTTTGATTTATTCAGACTTTATATTTTATACTTACCTTGTAGTCATAACATAAGCGGTTTCCTCTGGGATCGATAAAGTTTACTAAATCTGATTCTGATGTTAATGTCGTCTCAGTACATCAGGTGTAGTTTTTTGGTTTTTTTGTTTTTTTTTAGCTAAGGCACATAAGCTTGTTGGGTTCCAGATGTCTGACTTGTTCTAATGTGTTTTTTAGGGCTATGGGAAGGCTAACCATGCTGTCACAGTGGAAAAACTGAAAGCTGTCTTCAAAGACTATGAGATCACTATGGAATAAGAAGAAAAACAGACAGTTCCTGACTTCTCAGATGTTCAGCAGACATGAGTAAATGTCTTAATTACTCAGTGATGTTCAGTTTTTACAGGGATGTTTTTCCCATCCACACAAAAGCATTATAATCAGACTTCAATAAATACACTGAAACACTATATTTGCTTCAATGTATTGTTGTTCACCTCTGTTGAAAACTGCTGGGATTTCAGCAGTCAGTATGACAATGTGAGCCGAAGTCCATTAAGGAAGTGAGCGTATGTTGCGTGCTGTGAAAAACATATCCTGTCTCCAGTCCAGAATGCGTTTGTCTGTTTGGAAGCCAGGAATATAAAAAGTCTCAGGTAATGGAAAGGGAACATATATTTAATGAATAAATACATTTAAATGAGTGCAAATGTATTTTTTCAATCCAGTTACATATATATTTCAGTGTAATGGTCTCTCTCTTCTCTGCACATTTGCACATCTTATCTAAGCCTGAATACTGAGTCATATCTAAGACTGCAGACTGAAGAAAACATTTAGAAAACACTAGGCACATTTCTCAGATATTGTTCTGTCACCAGTGTTGTTTGGATTGTGATTAGGTGTTTAGATACTGATTAGACTGAGTAACAGAGTCAACACACAATGCACTGGATGCATGTGAGCCAAAAGAAGTTTAAATCACCACACATCTGAACTGCCTGAATTGTGTCAGCCTGTTGAGTCATCCCCAGTAGACATTTGTGGTTTCTGGCACTGTTAGATGCACTGTATCAGAAATCACATGTGGGAAGAGGGTGGGTGAGGTGATTGCTTGAAACAAATAAAAGTAATACAGTATCTCAGCTATTCTTAACAGGGTTCTGGTAAATATTCTTATAATTATATTGATATAATTGACAGAATAAGTTACCTAAGTTTTTGAGGTCCAGTATGGGACACTTGGCCACATGGAAACTTGCAAGAAACTTGCAAGAAACAACAGCTATGCTGAAGCAAAACGGAGCTTTACTTGGTTTTACTTGCATGTTTTTTTCTCTCCTTTAGTCAACCAATAACTTCAGTTTCAACTTGCACTGAGAGAGAGAACTTGACAGATGAGAAAATGAACATGAATATAAGGGTAGAAAACAATAATAAGACAGCTCTGTGGAAGCAAGCACTGAAAACAAACCTCTTCGTTATTGAATTGTCTCCCAGTCCACAAAGCGAGGCTGGATTAGTTCGGTGTGGAAGAACTTGACTGGCCGCACAGAGCCCTGACCTCAACTCCATCCAACACCTTTGGGATGAACTGGAACGGAGATTGTGAGCCAGGCCTTCTCGTCCAACATCAGTGTCTGACCTTATAAATGCTTTACAGAATAAATGGGCACAAGTTCCTACAAAAACTCCAAAATCTTGTGGAAAGCCTTTTAAAAAGTGTGGAAGCTGTTATGGCTGCAAAAGGACCAACTCCATCTTAAAGTCTTTGTATTTGCAGTGTCATTAAATTCCCTGTTGAGGTAATGGACAGGCGCCCCAATACATTTGTCCATATAGTTTACATATGTTTTGTTTTTAACGATAGTGACAAACCAAGTCAGACAGCCATGTAGGGTTTTAACATCTGAAAAAATTGCAAAGTCATTAGCAGTGAAACTAAACTGTGAGTGCTGCAAGCAAAGGGGACAGCAGCTGTTTTTTCAGCTGGACGTCTGGTGTCTTACATCAGGCTTTTTCCTGCATGATCATTATTTTAAATGAGGGTTGGTATAATTGCAATACATGCTTATGACATATCTTGTAACATTTCTTTGTTCTTTTTTTTAAATAAAATATTATGACAGATTCAGTTAAATAAATGTTTATAATGTTGGTTCCCTACAATATGTTCAGCCTTGGCCCACTGTACTACAAAGTCAGGTCAAATTTTTATTGTCACAAACCAGCTTTACAGAATCCAGGTCCGGCCCCTCGTGAACCAAAGGCAACAGAAGTGAGGAAAAGCTGGAAGAAGCAACCTTGGGAGGAACCAGATGGAGTCACTGTGGATATAGTGACCCCTTGACCCTACAATGTTTTGTTAGAGAGCTGATCAGGGTGATATTTTTACAAAGCAAGACCTTTTTGGTTAGCCAGGGAACTTAAGCCCAAAATTGAGGATTGTCTCTCTTTCCTTTTAGACAGACTTGACTTTGGGCTTAATTGATCTACTTAAACTGAGAAATCTTGCTTTGTGAAACACCCCCAGGCACTATGAAACACAATGTACTTACAATGTGCTTAATCCATTACGAAATTCATGTAAATATCCCAAAGAGTTTCCTTTTCACTTAAATTGTTTGCTAAATGTGATAAAAAATGTATTACAAAAATGTATTACAACAAAATGTATTACAAAAATTTATTTTTTATTACAAATTATATAATCAGACTATATTCTTGTATTAGGAATTCAAAAGAATTGTCTCTACTGCTCTCAGACTTTTGGCCACCACCGTATGTCTGAAAAATGTATGACTCTGAAAAGCCTGTTAAAAGTATAAAGAATGTTTCTGTAGCAGTTTAAAGTTTCTCCTTTTTGTAATAGTTATATTAAAAGGTTCTTAAGGAAAATTAATGTGGTTCTAATGCCATTCTTAAAACAACCTTCTTGTTTAGCAATGTCCTTTTCTAATTAGTCTGAACCTCTCATAAATGGAGTATTTATTAAAGGTCCTGTTATCTAAACGTGATGATGGCCAGGTGACCCTCGACTGTTCTGTAGGCTTTGCATACCTTAATTGGTTCAGTAATTTTGCATTTGAAAGCTGCTGTGTAAAATGTGAAGAAAATGTTCTAAATATCTTTTTTTTTCATGACTAGACTGCAAGGTGATAGTAGACGAGATGGTTTAAATTCTGGATCTTAATTTATACTCAAAACATGTTTTTTTCCTCTCCTCTGTGTTCATTTTTAGGAAAAGAATTTAATTAAACAAGTGGCTGCCTGATTCAAGCACAGATAATACAGAGGCCTCTCCTTAATGGAGCTTTGCTTTCCTCTCTCCTTTTCCTGCTACACGCCTCAAGGCTTCTGGGAACAATAGAAAAGTATTTTGGAAGTGGTGGCCGTCGGTTTTCATTGATGTTATCACCTTTATGGCCATTTCTACGCCTTCTTTTCCTGGAGCATGATGATTACAGCTGCCTGTCCGCTTGGAATAAAATTAAAGCAAGATGTTTTAATCAGAATCAGAAAATGTTATTGATCCCAGAGGAGATTGCTTAATTACTTCCTTTTGAATGTTGTCAGGCAAAAAGAGGTGTTCTTAGATCAATAGTTCAGGCATTCTGGGGATTGAATAGGGAGCCAGGATTTTGAGTGCAGAGATGGATCACCTTCAGATTTGAGCTTCTCATACTTGAGAAGTAAAAAGATTTTTTCAGAAGAAGATTATCCTGAGGGAAGTTTATAAGAACAATCTTAGTGAGGTACTGGCAGACAGTGTAGAGTGTAGCCTGAACATTATCAGTGTCCATCTGTCCACTGGAAATACTTAAATAGTGCAATAAAAAACAGTAAGTGGATTGTTCTTCCCATACACACACAAGGCCAATCTTAATTTAAAATGTGCTTTTAAGTGCTAGTTTCCCCAGTGTGATTAATGTCTATCTGTCTACTTCAAATACTTAAATAATGCCATAATAAACAGTAGTGGTACTGTTTTTCCCAGACACACATTACTTGTAATCAAAATAGGATTTTAAGTGATAGCCATAAAGTAAACTAGCAAGAGTTGTTTGCCAGAGTGATTGACGTTAAAATTGTATTCATTATTTAAGAAGCTAATCCCAGGGCAAAAAGTTGGGAAAACCCCCTGGAAAGGTTGCCAGTCTCACACACAAACACATTCACACCTAAGGGGATTTGAACATCCCCAAGTCACCAGTCATGTATGTCTATGAAGTGTGGGAGGAAACCAGAGCTCCAGACAGAAAGGAACCTCACTATCCTGGACAGGAATCAACCTTAGAACTTTTTTGCTGTGAGCTAACAATGCTAACCACTGCACCACTTTAACAAATCAGTTGAGTTCTTAATTCATTTCCACTTAACAATCTCTGTCAGCCAAGATACACTATATGGACAAAAGTACAGGGACGCTTCACCATTACACCAACAGGGATTTTAATGACGCTACATTCAAATACATAGACATGATATTTTGGTGTGTTTCTATGGGAATTTGTGCCCATTCATTCTGTTGAGCCTTTATGAGATCAGGCACTGAGGATGCCACAAAGTTAAAAGCATGCCGTTGTCCAAAATGTCTTGGTATGCTGAAGTATTAAGATTGCCCTTCACTGGAAGTGAGGGTTCTAGCCCAAACCCTGAAAAACAGATGTGTCCCAATACTTTTGTCCATAAAGTGTATGTCTTCTTCTTTTGTCATTTGTTAGCACACTCAAGCCCCATGTGTGGAAAATTATTCAACATAATTTTTCGCTACACATGGTGTGCTTTATTTAACACATACATGTGCTTTATTGTAGACAAAATATGGAAAGCCCTCGTCTGGTGTAAATGGGTTTACTAACATTTATGCAAAACCTGCAAATTACTTTAACTGATATATTACCTCCTTCCTCACTGGGAGAGAAGCAGCTCCTTCTTCTTCAAGCCAAACGTTTTCTGTGACTGCATTCTGGTAAGTCTACTGATTGCGCCAGGAAGCTTTTATTATAGATTCCAGCACAGCAGAGGAAACCTCTGTTTATGAATCCTTGTTGGCTTCCAGTCCATCTCCTTCCTCACCTACGGGAATAGAGGAGTCTTCTTTGATCATTTGATCATATTGCGGAAATTACACAGGCTGATAATTTGCATTTGCAGTAAAACGGCACAACATTATATGGACAAAAGTATGTGTACACCTGACCTTCACATCTACACTATATGGACAAAAGCATTCTTGTTCAGGGTTCAGGGTTCACTTCCAGAGTAATCTTAATGCTTCAGCATACCAAGACATTTTGGTCAATGCCATGCTTCCAACTTTGTGGGAAGTTTGGGGAAGAACCTTTTCTATTCCAGCATGACTGTGTCCATAACCTCAACCCCTGACCTCAACCCCATCAAACACCTTTGGGAAAGTCGTCCATGAAAAATGGAAGCTGTTATAGCTGCAATAGGGGGACCAGCTCCATATTAAAGTTTATTTGAATGCAATGCCATTAAAGTCCCTGTTGATGTAATGGTCAGGCATCCCAATACATTTGTCTATATAGTGTATATGAGCTTGTTGGACAATCCTTTCAAAACTATGAGTATTAATAGGTTACCCGACCTACAAGATTTTGGTGTGTGTTTGTGGAAATTTGATCTTATTCAGAGCAGGTCGGACAGTGATGTGAGATGTTAGAATGACCTGGCTCACAATCAACACTCCCATTCATTCCAAAAGCGTTCAGCAGGGTCAAGGTCGGGGCTCTGTGCAGACCACTGGCACAGCAACCATGGACCTTGTGCACAGGGACACAGAGTCATGCTGGAACAGGAAAGGGCTTCAAACTGTCACAATGTTGGAAACATTTTATATGCTGTAGCATTAACATTATCCTTCAGAAAAACTAAAGGGTCTAATCCTGAAAAATAGGCCCAGACCACGTTCACTGAAGGAAAAGTGACCATTCTGTCATACATGAAGACAACAGTATGAACAGCATGAAACTCTTCCTCTGTATTTAACCCATTCACCAAGTAAGGCAGCAGGCAGCCAGGAACACAGCACCCAAGGAGCAGTGTGTGGGGACAGTACCTTACTCAAGGGAAACTTAGTGGAGCCACTAGCAGTCTTAGGAACTGAACCCACAACTTCCTGATTACAGGACAAATGCCCTAACCACTAGGCTACCAGCTGGTGACACACTGTAGCTCAGTTAGTAGTGTTCTTTAGATTTATCCATCACTATAGAGCCCATGTTTCCACTGCTCTGCCCAGCACAGTGGCAGAGAAACCCCACCACTAAGAGTTTCTTTGTGTTCTTGACTGAAACTGAGCAGATCATGTTAACAGTTACATTTACTGAACAACAGTTATGTTTACTGAAATTACTGATATAGAATTCTGCTGCTCCTGTTTTTTATCAGAACCTTCTTTATAGAACACATCACTCCGGTCCTTTTCAACCTTCATTGTCTTCCAATTAAATATTAAGTTGATTTCAAGATTTTGCTTTTAACATTCAAAACTCTTCTACACAACCTACCCTACCCTCAGATCTTCCTCTTCCAATATACTCGCTTTGCCTTCTGTTCATTGGTCCACCATGGGGTTTGGATCCTGTAACTATAATGCCCTCACCTCTGGAATCCCTCACCTCTGGATAACATATCAAATAATAATTATTATTATTATTGTTGTAATTCTTCTTCTTCTTCTCATTATTATTATTATTATTATTATTATTATTATTATTATTATTATTATTATTATTATTATTATTACACAAAACACTTCGGTCGGAACAAACTTTTTGATCAATCAGAGACCTACATGCTTCTGACGTCACTGAATCTGACGCGGCAATGCTTCTGAGCCGTACCATGTTTTTCGAACTGAAACTTACATACATAAAACATATAAAACATATCAAATCACACACTTTCGATACTAGCGAATTCGCATTTTATTGTATATCTCAATGTTTGATAATATACTTGAGAGAGAATTTGAACAGCTTTTTATCGCCTAATGTAATGCAACACCCCCCCGCCCACGGACCGAATGGAGTCGTCCAGGAGTTGTGCGAAGAGGCAAATTCAAAACAAGACGGTGGAGAGTTTTTTTAGTTTAAAATACAACAGTTTTCAATGTTAAACCGAGACGTGTGGCGTATTATGTTGCAGGGTTGATCTGTAGTGGTAATCTGTAAGTATGAACATTTTTGTTAGGTAATTACAAATGGTTTAGCAGCGAGCTAACATCTCTGTGAGTTCGAACTGTCAGAGAAAGCTGAGTTTGCCTCTTCAGAGAGACGCTGTTCCGTGTTTGGTACAGATCAAAATAATATAAAAAACAGAAAATACTGATTGCTGTCGTGGCCTGCAATCAGAAGATTGAGTTCGAATCCCAGGACTGTCATTGGCACCACTGAGGTACACTTGAACAAGGTACCGTCCCCCACACACTGCTCCCCGTTCACTGGATCATTGGCTGCCCACTGCTTCAGTTGGTGAATGGGTTAGTAAAGTAAACTAAGATACGAAGATAAGTACAGTGGCTCCTTATAGTCACGCGTCACCACAGCACAGCACACAGTGTGAACAGTATGAAATTCTTCCTCTAATTTAACCTATTCACCGAGTGAAGCAACGGGCAGCCAGCGACGCAGCACCTGGGGAACAGTATGTGGGACGGTACCTTGATCAAAAATACCTTAGTGGTGCAACTAGCAGCCCTGGGATTCAAACCTACAACCCTCTGATCACAGGGCCAAGTTCCTGACCACCAGCTGCCCCATTACATTACATTACACTCATTTGGCAGATGGTTTTATCCAAAGCAACTTACAATACGACAAAACACTCAAGTTTTGGGACAGATACACAAGTTTAGCCATACTAATATCTGATAATACCTATGAGAATAATAGAGATTTCAGACACACAGATGCACAGTGTTTCAGGCAGACCAAAACTCCACATTCATCTAGACACCCGAAATTCTTGATCGCAGCGTTTGTAAACAGACAGCAGCATATTAATTTGAACATAATGCTATAAATATACAAATCTGGTCATTTTAATAAGGTTTCCCTACAGAGTTTTGCTACAGAGCAGCTAATGGTTTTGTGTGAAATGCTGCATTGTGCAAGAACTCCGTAGTGGCAATGGGAACCTGGGACTGTGGTAAAGATAGTGTTATATTCAGATGGTGGTCTGGTGGTTAAGGAGTTGCCCCTGCGATTGGAAGCTGTGGGTTCGAATCCCAGGACTGCCAGTGACATCACTGAGATACCCTAGGGCAAAATACCATCCCCACATATTGCTCCCTGGACCCTGCGTTCCTGGCTGCCTGCCGCTTCACTTGATGAATGGGTTAAATACAAAGATTCTCACACTGTTCACACTGAGCTGTGCTGTGTTCACTTGTGACTATAAGGCACCACTTACAACTGATATTTTCTTAAACGGAGCATGCAAAAGGTTTATTGTTCAGATTTTATAATTGCTGGCAACCAAGATGATTTGCTCTATTTTACATTTATGCATTAAACTATGCTTTAAAAAAATTACAAATTATAGTTGCTGTCGCCACAGTGACAGCAAAGGGCCCGTCTGAAAATTTCAGATATAGCTGCCAGTGGCAATCTTTATAAGCAAGGAATGCTAATAGTGAGCCTAATAACACTAATAGGTCTTTTAGCAGATAGGACACAAATCATGAGCAGTCATGGGATTTAGAAAGAGACCAGGAATGAGAAATGTCTGGTTTGTGCTTCCATATCAAGATGTCAGGATATAATCTGCAGTGCGTCTGTAGAAGTTGCACAGCACTGCAATGGACAATGAAACTTTTCTCTTTTGCCTAAAAATGTGAAGGTGTTGGTGGGCCTTCCTGATGACCCCTACTATGTGATCTGTCCACTTGAGGTCATCAGTGAGAGGTGACCCCAGAAATCTAAAGCTGTTGACCTGTGCCACAGCATCTTCTCCAATGTAAACAGGGGCATGTGTCTATCTGTGAAAGTCAATGACGAGCTCCTGAGTTTGGCTGACATTTAAAGAGGGGTCGTTGTTATGACACCGGTCTGCCACATATTTAACTTCCTCTCTGTATGCTGTTTCGTTATTGTTGGCAATTCGGCCTGCAATGGTGGTTTCATCAGAAAAATTAATGATGGATTTGGATCTTTCTGGTCAGCAAGTCATGAGTAAGAGGATACACATGGGACTGAAAGTAACACCCTTGCATATTAGTTTTTTTTCTAAATAAGCCTGGGTGTTGTGACGCTTGAAGGATGTGGTGTCCTTAAGTGAGCTGTTATAAGCTTTCTGATATGATGTTGTAATATGTCCCATAATGAGTCTTTCTAAGCCCTTCATTACAAAGGTAGTAAGTGCGAATGGATAGAAGTAATTTCAACAGTTCATCTTTTTTTGTCTTGGGTCCTAGAATAATGGGGGTGGTTTTGAAGCAACTGTTGAGCTGGTCAGAAAAAATAAAATGTAGAAACTGTAAAAACACTAGCTAATTGTTTACTAAAAGTGTTTAAAACAAGTTCCATCAGTACTGAATTATGGATATTCACGCGCCTAAATGCTTTTTTGACACTAGAAACAGGGCTGGTAAAACTGGTGTTGGGTAGTGCCAGGGGACCTTATGTTGGTGGATCTTTATTATCGAGCTCAAAGCACATGCAAAAAGCGTTCAGCTCAATAGGGAATAATGAACCAGCAGCTACTGCAGTTTATAATCAGTATTCGAATTCCCTCCCACACCTGATAAGTGTCTTTCTTGCAGATTAACTTGGGTTCCACCTTAGTGCTATTTTTGCGTTTGCCGCAGGTACTGTAATTGCTTTCTGGAGATCATACTTATGTTTCTTAAATGCCTGCATGTTTCTGGACTGAAACGTGAGTCTGCACCAGTTTCCTGATTTCTGAATTGAGGCCATGGATTCTGATTGTATGTCATCTTAAATTTGTTCATTTCCCAGTCATTTGTACATTTTTAAGTGAAGTCCATGTCATATGTGCATATTCATGTACATCAAAGAAAGACTCTATTAAAATGTCCCAGTACAATCGTTCAAAGCAGGCCTGGGTCATTTACGGCTCAACTCAACAAATGGTCCATGCTTGACCATCTCAGAATTGAAGCGTTTTGTGGCATTTGTGCTGCAACATGAAAAATCTATCATTTCTGTGGCCAAGCTTATACAGTTTAGTCGTTACACTGGCTTGAAATTTAATGTGATTTTTCCTTTGTTTGCAAAAAGGCTTGGTCTTTTCAGACACCTGTGTGTTTTATAGGCATCTGAAAAAATTGTGGAAATTCCGTCATTGGCCTGATTCCAAATATATATTTAGCTTGTAGCATGTACCTAACCTAAGATTGTAAAAATGTGTCCACTTTTAATGTGAGCTGTTTTTATAAAGGCCGTCTTTCGTCAGCATTTTAAGTATAATCTCCAAATGTTTTTTTGACATGTATTAATTACTCTATGCCCTGCAACTGTACTTGGTATCCTTCTCTAACCTATCAAGAGGTGCACTGCACTGTATTGGTGGTCCTGCTACAAACCCAGAAGCTCTAGGGACAGTAAAAATATTGCGTCATTTGAAAGTTTTAGGTTCCCTTTTGCAGCATATAAAAACAGAATGGTATTTTTTGTTTCGAGGGTTTGTTGAGCTTCAAATTGTCAGGTGTTTAATGCTGCGAAATTGGATTCAGCCTGCACAGTAACCCATGACATTGATCTGTCAGTAACTTCTTTTGTGTTAGTTGCCAAAATTGCATATCTCAACTTATACCTGAGAAAAATGTGTGTAACTCTAAATCAAAAGAAACTTAAGTTAGAAATGTAAGTTCAGAGTGGTCCAGATGCAGTAAATGCTTGTATGTGTGCAGTAAATGCTTCTGAGACATTGTTCTCGTAAAATGCTCGTTTCCACATGTTGTGATGATTTACAAGTTGTTCCGTGCATTGTCTCTATTAAACTTGTGGTATGTGACCTGTGGCCATGAACGCACTGGTAAAGAGGGCAGATAGAGTGGCACCCACTGAAGAAACTTAAGGTCAAAATATGGTTATGCAGGTTAGCCATAACATTAAAACCACCCGCCTAACGTTGTGTAGGTCCCCCTTGTGCCAGTACAATAGCTCTGACCAATTGAGGCGTATACTCCATGAGACGTTTGTAAGTGTGTTGTATCTCACACGAAGACTTTAGCAACAGACCCTTTAAGACCAAGAAGTTGCGAGATCTGATTGAGGATTGGATCTGAGGAACCATTTGCTTTTTTGACAAGTGCCAAATTAAAACAATCTTAGTAATTAGTATGCTAAAGTTTAATTTTGACCACACATCAAAAAGCATTTTCAACGGATCTAGAATTTTATTCTTTCCATGTAGGCTACATGAATAGCAACAGCATTTATAGAAACATTTTTCTCTCAGAATCCGAGAGAAGATCGTAATCCATTTAAATATAGTTATAACAACAATAATAATAATAATAATAATAATAAATGTTATGTGATACACACTTTTCATTTGACACAAATCTCAAAGTGCTACAAAGTAAATAAATTACTTTAAAAATCACGTAAACCCAAATTAATATGCTTCAATTAAAACAGAATTTAATTGAAGCATATTTCTGGAAGTTATCCAGAAATAAAAATCAAAGAATAGATTACATTAAGAATAGTTTATAATCCTTTTTAAGAGTAAATTCTATTAAAAAGAAATGTTTTAAGTCCTTATTTTAAAGCAGACAGTGGATTGTTTTCTCCTCAGATGTTCAGGGAGGGCGTTCCACATTGGGGACCTTAAGCACAGTTAGTTTAACCGGTTAGTTCATTTAATTCTCCACGGCTACGGCGGGCCGACTGATTATCATTAGACATGATGGTGACTCTCTTGGCGTGGATGGTGCACAGGTTCGTGTCCTCGAACAGATCCACCATCTGTGGGATGTGCTGGACAAACCAGTACGATCCTTGGCGTCTCCACCTGACAATTTAAAGGATCTGCTGCTAACCTCTTGGTGTCAGATACCACAGCACACCTTTAGGTCCTGTGGGGTCTTGAGGGATCAGAGCTGTTTTAGCAGCATGAGAGGGAGTTAAACAATATTAGACAGGTGGTTTTGACGTTATGGCTAATCGGTGCCAGATCTTTACTGCCGTGAACTGAGGATGTCCCTGTAATGTTGTTGGGTTTTTTTTATTTTTATATCACACTAACAGTGAACCTAAACATGTCTTTGTTTTTATATGAAATGCTGATAATAGTAGGCAAAACCTAATTGAATTCTCATTTAGTTTACGTTACTTTTTTAAAGATAAATAGTTCTTTTATTCTTTACAGCTGTTTAAGCTCTCACAATGTCTCAAGCTACTCTTTTGGAGGAGGTTGTTCAGTGGAGCCCAGAGACATGCCGTCAAGAAGTCAAAGTAGTGCTGCCAAAACTAGTGATATCCTTTGAGTCTTTGTGTTCTATGTATAATTAATATTCAGTGTAGCCTACTTTACATACACCTCTGTGCTGGTGTTCTGAATTACAAATGTGTATTTTATGTCCCATATTCTGAATATCATGCCAAACATTCACCCCTTGACTGTTTGCACTCCATGCATCATGACACTGATAGCTGGGAGGAACATATAAGTAAGTCCAGCGCTTTTTTTTTCCATCGTTATGAGCCGATATGTACATCTCAGTAAGTCATTGGTATATATGTTTATAAGATAAGATAAGATAAACCTTTATTAGTCCCACAAGTAGGAATTTGGATAATGCCGTCATGTCAAGAGAAGCTTTACTTTTTGTAACTTAATGCAAAAACACACTTTGTACTTTGTTACATAATGTGCCACTTGTGGTTTTTGTTCTCAGATGTTTTCCGAATTACTGTCGACATGTTCCTTCCTCATCTACCTCTGGCGGAACTAGAGGAGGAATGTTTCTCCAAAGTTCTACCTAAAGTATGGACAATCCCTGGAGCACCCACATGATGAGTATATTGTGTCTCAGATGCTTTAAGATGGCTGGTTTAATCTTTTTTGAATGGAATTTTTTTATGCATTATTGGCAATAGGTGGTGTTGATGTTTACCAACTTTTTGGAAGAGATCTCCAAGCAAATAGGAGGCCTGTCTAGCCAGAATGCGGAGCTTCAAGCATTCCTCAGGAATATTTTGCAGGTGTGGTAACCACTCTATTTGCCCATTTGTGTTTGTGACTTTTGAGCTATTACTGCAATTTCATACATGCTGGATACATTTTTGCTGAACTGGAATCAGCCTCTTTCTCTTGAGAAGTGGGTGCGCATTTCAAATATGTCATTCTTTTTCTTCTAGTTAATAAAAATAGCATTTATTGCCTTTTTCAAGATTTTCTTTGAAAATCAGTCGTTTGATTCACACTGTGTGATTCCAGAATTAAATGACTTAATATCTAGCTATTAAGTAATTAATCATGTCTAGAACTCCAACTTCATAGTTTGAGATTGTATGACATGTGAATGCTTCAGCTTTTTTTATGTATAGAACTTTCCATTATTAATAAATTATGTGTCCAGATGATGGTGCAAACTCTGGAGGCTCTGTCTGGATGTGTACGTCATGTGTGTTCCTTTGAGGAGGCTCCTTCTCTTTGCTCCATCCGTTCTTTGCCGTCCTGTGTTCTCCAGATTCTTAAAGACACCTTTCAACACTGCAAGGTAGACATTGTATCTTTTAACCTGTACTGCTGTAAGCACAGGCCAAAACACAAGTACAAACATTTCAAGCTATGCAGTAAGGGGTACTACTATAACAGCCAAGCCTGCCCAGGCTGTTGTGCTCTACCAGGATACTTTTCTTCCACACTCTTTTACTGTTGTTGTGGCATTTACAATAACAGTATATCCTATTTACAGATACTTTGATTGTCATCTCCTTGATACTGATTACTTTACAGTACAGTGCATTGAATTGGTGTCATTTGGATTCTTATACTTTCATTGAGCATGTCTCTTAGTATTAGCTTTTATCTTAGGCTTTAGTCATTATTCTGTACTATAAAGTGCCTGTTGAGAATTGTTGGAGGCAGATAAATAATGTATCATTAAGTTGTCTAAAAAGATAATTGTATAAAGGTACTGCTGTGCAGTGCTGTGTCATGCATTATAGTGACATGTGAGTTTCATGAATGTAACTGAGAATCTACTTAACCATATTTGAGTATGTCATAACTCTTATTTATAGAATTTAGTTTATTTCATGCCATTATTTTCCACATTCGGATTCATAATTTCAAGTAAATGTACCCTCATGTGATGAGCAGACTTGAAATTTCAGCATAGATGCAAAAGACTTTCTGCTAATTGTTTGGTTAAAATGTTTATGCTTGTAATGTTATTGTATGCAGGAGAGTGAGGTCATGTACAGTGGAAGACTGTCACTCGTGGGGGATTTGCTGCAAGGCCTGTTTAAAGAAGCTTACTCGCTACAAAAAGGCCTGATGGAACTGCTGGAACACATCAGTATAGAGAACAATGCCTCCAAAGAAGAAATTTCTAATATAGTGACATGTGAGTTTTGGACAAAGGAGTGATGAAGATATATTTGTGTCTACAGAGTTTTTCTCTCCTTTCTCAGGCATGTTTAGTGTCCAAAGTTTGCTGTTTTTGTTATACAGTGGAGCTACAAGGTCAGTGTAACTAACTAGTAATGGAAGCTTACAACCACCTATTGGCATGCTGCAAACTATATGCCTGCACTTGCCTGAAATTGCATCAAGTATGAGGTTTTTGATGAATGAGGTGCAGGCACAGAGTTCCATTTTTCAGAGACTAGTTTTATTTTCCAGAAGCCAAACACAAAAAAGGCACGATGGCCAATACTCTTGTAAATACTCAAAACAAAAAGATGGGTATATACCAAGGGATGTGTGAGGGTGGACTGACAACTCAACTCTCAAACTTTGTAACACTTTATACAATACATGAACACACCACAACCAACCACCAACACCATCACCATTATTACTTAATCCCCAGCGGCTGAGAACCCTTACTCATAAACCCAACCAGGGAAACCCACATACCCGTGTCAAAATCAAAGTCCCCTTAGTTCAGGTGATGCCAGCTTCTAGCGGCCGCCGGCTGTAGATGTCACAATACTGTTTATAAAGAAATACTATTAATGTTAAAAAGTCATTTTTATAAAATATTCTCTAATACACAAAACTTGTAGTTAAACTTCAGTAACATGTAGCATCTTTAGTGTATATGTGTTTAATTTTATATTGTAGTTTATTCATGTTAAAACAAAATGGCATTATGCAGTGTTAGAAATCACCTCAGAACCTGTTTTGAATAGTGAGAGTTAAATCCTACATTTTATCTATGGGCTATACAAAACATGTTCATGAAGTTCTTTGCACAAAATCACTCTCACATACAGAGATCTCACCAGGTTTATTCTTCACAGTTTCAGTCCCTTTCAAAATGAGCCGTTTAAGGGCTCTGCCACTTTTATGCAAATAAGCTGTTGTTGGCCACGCCCCACCCATCCTATGCTCACGCTGCACGTTTACCACACCTGAAACAGAGGCACTATCCAGCCCTATATGTTCAACCCTGAGTCGGACCCAAAGCAGGCTGAACACAACACTTCATGAGTGACCTGCCTTTGCCTGCAGCCATAGCGCTCGGCGTCTTATGCGTGCTCGTAAAACCAGCAGACAAAAATGGCGGATCTTCAACTAATCTAGTGGGTGGAGGCTCGACTGGTAAGGGGTGGTTCTATGCAAATTTCCTTATCCTGACATCAGGATAAGGGAGACATCCAAATGGCTCATATTATTCCTGACAAGAAAATCTTTCAATTGACTCACAGAAAACGGATGTATGGTTTTTTTTGCGCTTGGAATGTTTATAGGTGCAGTTGAGACCCAAATTGAAATACAAACGGATGCAAAAAGTGTTTTTTGTCCCCTTTAAAAACGTTGTGGTCTCTTAACTGATTTACCATTGTAATAATGTAATGTAATAATGATTAATTAACCTGAAAGACATTGAATAAATCAGAATTGGCCAGCTCAGTTGGACGATTTCCCTGTTGAGCCAGACCTGATTCCACTCATCAGTTAAATAATCTGGTTTATGTTGCATCTGTTGGCTTCTCTTTTTTTTGTGAAGTTTACCTTGTTTTGTGAAAGTGTACTCTGTTAGCAAAGTTGCAAATACAACTGGCAAACTTGGGCTAGGTAAACCAAGTTTACCACTTGTGGTGTATTTCAAATGTATGTAAGGTGAACCTACTGCTGACACAGGCCTTCAAGTGTGCACACATAACTTCCCATAGAAAAATGAATAGAATGGGAAGCTTTAGGGCAGCCACACAAGTGTAAGGTCACTATGGACAATGCCAAGTGTCAGCAAGAGGTGTATTAAGCCCCCCAGCACTGGGCTGTTTAACAGTGGAACGCCATTCTTTGTGATGGAGCACCATTTGATACCTTTGGGATAGGTTGGATGAGCTGGAATAGAGTTTGCTATCCAGTGTAAAGTGTTTCCTCCCATTTTTTCTTTCTTTTGGTCCAGCTCAATTGCCAACAAACAATTAAACACTACCAACTGACAATTTTCCAGCTTTATGAATTGACGAGGGCCACCTGAACGCACCATTAGGTGGCATGATGGGAAAGTCACCAAACTGTAAGAGTTGAAACAAGCCTTTGGATTAAACGCTCACTGGATGCATGAGGCTTTTTCATAAGATAATAAGAGTACATCGAGTAGGTAAATCACATCTCTGTACTGCTTAAGCTGCTGCTGTCTGTGTTAAAGACTCTGTGACGTCTCATCAGCATTTTTGCAGAAGCTTCTCTTTTTCAGCGGCAGGGTAAGAACATCATTGATTTCATCAAGCAGTGCTTGCTATGACTACCTCACTGTTGCACAATGTTTCCTCCACTGTCCTACACCTGATTTACATTTACATTTTACATTTAAGGCATTTAGCAGACGCCAAAGCGACTATCCAAAGCGACTTCCATTCCCTAACTACAGTCTCCCTGGAGCAACTTGGGGTTAAGGGTCATGCTCAGGAAACCAGTGGTGGTGCTGAAGGTAGGATTCGAACCCATGACCTCTTGTTCCAGAGGCAAGTATCCTACCCACTCTTTAGGTAATCATTAAGTCCATCACAAATCAACAGGATGCGTTTGAGCAACAAACTGTGTTGCACTGTGGTTCTGGATTAAAGATTTAAACAAAAAAGAAACAATAGATGATTTGCATTTTAGCAAGTGTTTTGACTTATTTTCCCCCCGTAGCAATCTGTGCAGTGTGGTGAGTGTGTCAGTAATAACTTAAATCCACAACCATCTGTTCTTTTGCTAAACTCCTAACAGATGAAGTTTGTCTTGCTGGGAGGGAGTCATATTCAGATTTGCTGTGTGAGATGTTAAATGCTTTGTATGACAATGACTCACATCTAATATAGTGTAGACAGTTTAAATACATTTGGTAATAATCCAGTAGGACTCTGTCTCCAGAATTCTTACTGGTATTCAAATCATCCTCAACACAGTCTATCAGGACCACAAACTGGGGTTTGTAATCTCCTATATTCTTGGTCTACTTAAGTACTTAAGAATAAAATTAAACTAAACATGTGAATTAATGGCAACACATGTCAGTGCCCTTCGACTAGCCTTTCGAAAAGAAACACTTTCATGCTTGGATAGTGCAGTGGAAAGCACTGGAGCAGTGGATGTTGCCTTATAGCACGAAAGCCCTGAGTTCATTTCCCAACCTGGAGTGTCTGAGGGTCCTTTCTGTGTGAAGTTTGCATGCTCTCCCTGTTTCTGCAAAATTGACCCTAGATATGAATGGGTTTGTCTGTGTCTGCCCTGTGATGGACTGGCAACCTGTGTAGGGTGTTTCTCTGTCTTTCACTTTATGACTGCTGGGAAAGGCTCCAGCACCCCCACGACCACGGTTCAGGATAAACGGATCAGATAATGGAAGGATGTTCATGCTTCATACATCAACAATACAGCTATCAGAGCAGGATGCCTGGGTTTACTTTAAGAAAGCACCTTAAAGATGCAAGAATACTGCTTCCTGTGATTGACTCCCAATATCACAAACTGTATCAGTTACCGATCTACCTTCCTAGTCAAACATGTGCAATGAGCGCTAAACAAACAGAACAAACAGAACCAAAAGTTGTTGTCTTCATGGCCACTACACTATACACTATATCGGGAAATGAGGTCTCCTATTGTGTGTGTGGTGCAATCCTTCAAAACATGAACCACCACAGTCACTCATTTGGCATCCATGTCACGACCTGTGGGTAACCACAAGCTATTACAAAGCCCCCGCTAAGCTAACAAATCAGCAAGGGTAGACTTCATCTAATTGACTGGAAGAATTTGGTGCAAAACATTGTTAGCCTTGGGTCAAAAAAAACTCAGGAGAGAGAGAGAGAGAGAGAGAGAGAGGGGGGGAGAGAGAAAGAAAGAAAACATGCATGAGCGAGACATGAAGGACTGTCAGGTGATCTTCATTAGTTTGATGTTTATTAGATCACATACTGAAGAATCTCCACCTGACATGCAAGAAAAGAAAGGGCAGTTTGATTTGAAAAAACAAATTCATAATTTGCTACAGGGGTCTGGTAGTGATGTGAATAGACCCTGAATGTGCCTAAATATCGAAACTTCATTTGTTTTTTGTCAATAGGGGGTCAGAGGAGGAGCTGTGGAGTCAGAGACCAGCCAAGCTGTGTCTCAGATTGCAGCTACAAGATTATAAGACAGTAATGGGAGCGTGACACCATCTTACTGCATTAATGGCTGTTAATACCTTTCAATTGTGTTAGCATTGTGAACAACAAATGAGAGGGGTTGCAGACAGAAAAAGCATTTACCCTCATTCAGTAGAGAGCTTTGACACTGCCTGGGATTGATCAATAATTCCCAATTGAGATCTGAGCTGTGTGGCAGTGTTTGTCTAGAGTGCAGCTAAGTGGTGGAAGGTGAGAGGGAAGTGCACATGGCAGGCTTTGGGACATCACATTCAATCTCAGAATGTGGAGCCCAAACTCATCAGCACTCCTTACCTGAGTTCAGCATGTTCTCCAAAAAACAAGAGTCTGACAGTATTCCATCTGAAATAGGTGTCCAGAGCAAGATGGCATAATCTGGCAAATGCTTCAAACTCAGTTATCATTCGGAAGTGTCACTCATCTGACCTTAAAACAGATAGTGTGTTGTCAGTAGAAATGAAACTTTAATAAAGTGGAGAGGCGAATGTGAGCTAGGAGTAGGATGAGAGAAGCAGTCACAAACGGCTTTTTCTGGAGTTGAATCCCCGATCACTGACATCTAAAGCATTATTGACACAGATCCCCCAGGAAGAAGTGTGAGGTTCAGGATGGATACACACAAGAAGCTTCCAAATGTTCATACTGATTCTCTTACATGAAGAGACATGCTAGAAGGACTGCGCCCGAGAGATCTGGGCTGAACAAGTTTAGGGCTGTCTACAGACCCCTGTTGGGCATCAGGTGCTTTACTTCCCCTTGTGTAAGTGGTGGTGGGAAAACGTTGCTGTCCTCAGTGTTGGTTTCTGAGACACTCTTTAAAATAAAGGTCCCAAAAAGAATGCATGGAACAGATGTGTTGAACTCCAGCTATGGCATCCAGCAAAAATTTGATTTCCGTGCTCAAACATATCTGATTCAATTCCTCAGTTTATCCAGGTTTGTTTGCTGTGTTTGAGGAGAGAACTCTCCTGTGCTGGACTCTATAGGTGTAGAGTTACACATCCCTGTCATAGAAGAACTATTCTTCACTCCCTAAAAATTCAGCACATGGTTTTGTAAATTAGATGCGAGTGTGAACAACCTCTATGTAATGTGATGTAATAAAAAGAATAGACTGTGATTCATTTCTGGCCTGTGAAGAAAAGTTCAGTTGATGGGGTGTTTTCTGATATGGTCATTTTGATAGCGCTGCAGTAATGGCAACAGTTTTGATGTGATCTCCTATTCCGCGGTGCTCCCCTTAGTGCAGTCCAAGCCTTCTTGTCACTAATGGAGCTGCACCACTCGTGCTTCGAGAGGAGCCGTCAAGTTCACAAATGGCACACATAAATCATGCATCCCACACCACAAAGCACCTGTTAAAAATGCATGCTTTGGAAGACAGTTGTCTTTGGCCATATGAGGAGGGAACAGAGGGTTGCGTGGGTTAAAAAAGAAAATAGAGGGGTTGGTATCTTCCTAACATCATTGCCATGGGTGATGAATTAATGTCTTGTCATTCTGAGCCAGTGGCTTACAAGGCTGCTGGGGAGCATAAATAGCACTGATGTTGTCATTCATTTATTCCCACTCTGACAGTAATTGACGCTACACCTCACCGGCAATGTGTTATTGTGCCTCACGCTCAAACAGAGCAGGACTAAGTGAGTCATTTCGACTTTTGCTTCATGCAACCGGTGCGGCAGCTGGCCCCTCGCTGACCAATACAAGCCTTGCACAACAATCACAAATGGGACTGGAGCAGAACACAGCAACTATGAAGTCGGATCCCTGGGCCCAAGACACCATTGATTCGGTGTTTACTGATGGTACAGCAGTCAGACAGCAATCAAACCGTAATGTTGAGGCTGTGACAAGGGGAATCCACTCAGTTAGAGGCTGCCTTAGTATATCAAATTCTCCCAACAATGGACGTTCGGCTACAGTATGGTGAGGCTGACCCCAGTAATCGTTAACCCAGCAGGCCGTCTCACTGTCATATGGAAGAAATTCTGCCCTGCCCTGAGGTCCACACACTGGGCTGTTAGTGTATCGCTGCCTAAAAGATACTGTAAGAGAACATTTATATTACATTTACATTCACAGCATTTACAGCTGACGCTCTTGTCCAGAGCAACGTACATCAGTGCTCAAGTAGTCCACATCTGTAAAGCTATACTTAAACCTGTAAAGCTATACTTAAATCGACATCCACTATTCAACCAAGTTACTGCATGCTAGGTACACCTAAACAACACCTGTCAAAGAAAAGTCAGAAGTTAAGACAAAAGTTAGGAAGGCGTGGGGATAAGAGGGTTTTTTTGTGAAATAAACAAGCAGAAATGAGAGGCATGGTTGGTCACCAAGGTGCTCCTTGAAGAGGTGGGTCTTCAGACGACGCTTTAAGACAGTGAGGGACTCCGCAGATCTGATCGGAAGAGGGAGTTCGTTCCACCACTGGGGGGCCAAGACTGAGAAGAGTCTTGACGCATGCCTTCCTCTTCACGGCTCAAGACAAGCCGTGCTTCAAGCCCTGAGAGGATGAGAAGTGACAAGTTGTTTGATTAATGTTGATATGTATGGCAGTGCAAGTCCATTCTTGGCCTTGAAAGCAAGTGTTAAGGACTTGAACTTAATGCGAGCAGCCACAGAGAGCCAGTGAAGGTTCCTTAGTAAAGTATGTGTGAACTTTGGACTAACCTCGCAGCTGCATTCTGAATTAGCTGATGTGGTTTTGTTACCTTCAGTGCACTGTAAAACCTTCTAAGTTCAGAGTACTCAATTTCTTTGTTGTAACCGATTAAGAAAATGTAAGTAAATGTAATAAAATATAAATTAGAGTTTTCTAGATATATTAGTTTTCTAGATATATTATATTCATACTAATATTTGCCAACCTCTACATACTAAATTAAATAAATTCAATAACAGTTTAAACCAACTAATTGACTTAAATAAATTTAACTTTACACAAACTTAAATCTACTTAAAGATGAGCTTAATGTAAAACTTTTCAATTTTATTACTAGAATAAAATGTAAAAAATATGGACAACTACAACTGATACAATTCAATTTTTTTTATTAAGTATAAAATCTACTTGCAGCGAAACTTGCAACTGGGTAAACTGAAACTAGTTTTCCACCATTTTTGATAAGACATGTCTTCCATGTCATAATTTTACAGTGACCATCAACAATACACATGACTAAGTGAAACAAAACGGGACACTGTTTTTTTTTAATGTTTTAAAATCAACATTGAACAACAAAAATAACATTTTGGTTATCCCCTGACAATGCAATTTTCAATTCAACTAAACATTGTATAAATACTTTGTTTAAACACTCAAGCATATCATCTCCCCAATACACAGGGCCAGCTCCACAGGCACAATGCCCTCAAAAAGATCATGTAGGACATCAGGTGAGAAACCAGTGATAGTATGAAAATACTCTAACCTCTGGTTAAGTACACAATCTTCTTGAACACCACACTGATCCCGATTCTCA